>JASSUY010044651.1:0-40472 GCA_032466535.1 Forpus xanthops
TAAAATAAAAATTTTCTTCCCCCCCCCCCCCTTTTTTCTTTATTATTAAGAAATTCAATAATTGGGGCAGGAGGATTGGAATAGTACAGTCCCTCCCAACAGAAGGGATTCCAATGTATCTTCATTCACTGTTGTGTTCCTATTGGTCTTCCCTAGAAAAAGTAGGACTATGTCCTGGAAAGCAAGGTTCTGGAACTACAGCTAGGACTTATAGTAGAGAGGTTACTCAATGCAAATACCTATGTATTGTTGGGATAAAAAGGGTTAATGCTATTCTAGGCTATGTGAACTGGGAATGAACAAGTAGCATAGCAAAACATTTGCATCTGATGCTGATTAAACTCCCTAATAAAATCCTACATACAGTACCTAAGTGGCCATTTTTTGAAGAGTGTTGAAATTGGAGAAGGCTCAGAAAGGAGCTGCAAAAATAATTTCATTACTAATGAAAGAGAAGGTTGAGAGGTGGCTTGATTACAATGTATCATTCATGAAGAGAAACAAGGAGCGTGTACAAATGGGCTCTTTAATCTAGTGGTGAAAGGCATAACAGAAATCAATGACTTGACAGGGAAGCTAGACAAACTCTATCATTGCAGGTCTTTGGGTCACTACAGAATGTCCTTTTATGAAGCAACATGAACTACCAGGCTTGGTAGGGATTAGAGGGTGCACTCAAATGGCTGTTACACGACTAAGCTAATCACTTCTGAGAACTTAATTGTGCCAGGCAAAGCTCCCTCATCATTTGTTTTATAGTCTTCCTGACTCTCAGATACAAAGCAGGTAAGTGGGTTATTTATGTTTTGTGGGTAGATCATAAAATCAAACCATCTGGCAGCACAATATGTATGTGTATATGTGTATGCATGCATGTGTGCATATGCATGTGTATGTGAGTGATTATCCTTGTCAGAACCTCTGCTTGTTGAACAAAATGGTGATCAAAGGCAACAGCTTTTATGCAGGCACCATGACTACTATGTCTTCGAGGTACCATAGCTGCATTTTATAACTCTTCTTCAATAAGTCTGTAATAAATAGAAGATTTCACTGGATTTTTGTAAGAAAGAGATTTTTGCCTCTTGAGAGAAAAGTACATTTTTACTACCACCAATTTCTCCTTTATTTCTTCTCTTCCCCTGATTTTCTGCGCTCATATGCAGGTACAGTGACCCTCCAGCTGTCACTGCCAATAAAATATTTCAGGAAACCAAGTGATATTAGTGTTCTCTCTGTGGCATAATATGGTAATAATATGTGACCCTCAGTTTCTGAGCAGCTTCTTTCACATTGACCACAAATGAGCTAATTCTCCAAGTAACACAGAGAGACTGAGAGGTCTGGAAGTTCTGTCTTCTCTAACCCGTTCTCTGAAAAAATCTACGAGAAAGGAAATTCTTGCTCTGTTTCAAAGTCATGTCTCCTGGATGTTCTTTCTCCTTTTGACCATGTACTCTTCTCAGCTGTCTGTTGTTCCATCAAATAATTTCCCCTTACAGGTGGAGAAATGGCAGCTGGGGAGATTTGCTTTAGAGTGTCTGTGTAGCATTTGGAGTGCTACACAGCTCACTGAGAAACACAAAGGTCTAAACTGAGATATTAGTGGGTAAAAAATGCTTTGGGGAATCTGGTGCTAATGAAGGCAGTAGGTTGTGGGATGCTTGGAGTACAGACTTTTTGATTTTGGGAACAGAATCACAGAAATTAAGTTGGAAGGGACTTATGGGGGTCATTTTCCCAAACTTCCCACTCCAATGCAGACGCAATTTAGGTTGGATTGCTCAGATGATCACAGGGGAGTTTTAAATGTGTGTGTAACCTCCTTTTTAGAAGGAGAATTAGAGCTAAAGACTTTCTTTTCCTTTTCATTACTTCTCTGTATCTCATGTTTCTGTATATGCCTACTGTGGATCACATAGTTCTTCAAATGTTGCCTGAAAAGGTCAGGCTTGTCTTCAAGCTGTTATAGCTCTGAACTTTGCTGGATAGTTTATACTGGAGTTACAATCTGTACTAATGACCTCCTGATCTATAACAAGTGATTGGTCTATGAATCCAGACTGAAAATTCCCAGTAAATTGTCTCCTGCTATGTCTCAGATTTAAATACTCAATTAAGACTAAAGACATAGAATCATAGGATCATAGAATGGTTTGAGTTGGAAGTTCCTTCAAAGATCATCTAGTTCCAATCCCCCTGCCATGGGCAGGGACACCTTCCACTAGACCAGACTGCTCAAACCTCCATCCAGCCTTGACTAGAAGATATCTCCAGATCTCCAAACACAGGCAGCTTTCATATAAGTGAGAGCAATTTCTGCTCATCCCAGGCACCAGGTAGCTGGCAGCAGGTAAAGAGGATTTTAAGAGTGTAGGAACATGAGAATGGCAGTGGCACAGATCCAGCCATTTCAGCAAATGGTGAGAAAGGGGAAATGAACTGGACATTTCCAGAGAGATCCCTCTCTTGCTGTGGTCTCCTTTGTCCCTGTAATCAGATGGACAGATATTTTCTGAATCAGAGGTTTCATCCAGATGTTAAAGTCTGCCATGGAGAATTTAATCTATGAATTTGTGTCTTGGAGTTAATATTCACCTTAAGATTATTTGTATTTCTTGGTTTAATGAATGTGAGAGATCAATTTTTATATTTGTCACTAGCTGTAAGATAATTTTATCAGATGTTCTGTGGATTCTAAACTTAGATAGTCCTTATCTATTTTTCAGTCTTTTATAGATATGCGTGTGTCTTTCCAAGCTGAAGAATCATAACATGTTCAGTCAGGCTTTAGAAGCTGCTTCATATTGTGATTGTTCCTTGCCTCCTTTTGCTAGCAGGCAGGTATTCTGCTAGTTCATCAGTTTGAATATGGCCCATAATAGCGAAATTTTGTCTAGCAGTCACAGAGATGCTTTTGCTGGATACATCTTTGGCATAATGATGTCTAGTTTTACTCATGGGACTGATCTACTTCCCCAGTCTAGTTTCCCATCTTGCTGCAGAAGAATCATGAGTATGTGTAAAGCAGCCAGAAATGGAGAGGCAAGAACACCCACCCTTTCATATGCTATATGTGTTGAGGGTTCTCAGCTGCTAGCCTGGCTTGGTGTTGCTTGTTAGTAAGATCAATGCTTCCTTTCATGTCACTAAATATTTTGGTGTCATTAACTTCAAAAGTAGGCTTAATAGTCTGTTTTAGCAGGGATTGCCTTGAAGCAGGTTGGCTGTCTGCTGGTAGGGAGGGAGCAAGACATGCATGAAGCAAAGAGTATTTACTGCTCGGTTGATATACAGGGGAACAATAGAACTGTAAAAGGTTTATGAGATAGAAGAAGAGACCGATCAGAAGGAAGTTGAAACAATTAAGTGTGCTGGTGAACTAGCTGAAGCTGGGATTGAATGGTCCCCACAAATGCTAAAGTGAGGAAGTATGGATGGTATCCTTAGGAAACATTCTTGACTGTGCAGGGAAAAATGCTGTTGGCACTCAAGAGCACTGTCTAGACTCCAGCTGGAGAAGCAACTTCACTCCCATCTACACCTCTGAGTCTTTTCACTAAGTGAAAGTGCTACTGGAAGAGTCATAACCTGTTTCCAGCTAATCCTTCCTCATTCCTAGATTTCCATGTGCTGGCTCAGCATGTAGAAACTTCCTACTTCATTCTTTTCAGTTCTGAGATTAATAATAAATAGTTGCTGACAAGGATCATGCCAGCTATTCCGCTCTCAAGGAGCTCATTGTTATAAGATCCTGGGAATGCCAAACAACATTAATAGGTTCAAAAAAGGACAAATTTATCAAAAAAAATGAACGAAGGCAAGAACACTAAAAAAATAAAAAAAAAAAAACAAACAAATCCCAAACCACAAAACCAAAAGAAGACCCAATAACAAAAAAGTCACAGAGAAAAATATTATTTATTTTATTTCTTACATTTTTTTTTTATCCATAAGTATGTGTTACTGACTGGACTCAGACTCTGAATAGCTTGAGGATAAATACTTACTATATCCCATTATATATTTTATTATATGAATTCCTTTTATTCTAATGCTCAGAGAATACTGAATAAGATTTTAAAATTCAAAGACAATCTCAGGAAAAAAGAGGGAGAACTAATTTTTATATACCTGGAATTTAGGAACAGATAAAACTACTTTATAACAATAGTGACTTACAAACCTAGGTCAGTGCTATAGCTGAAAATCTTAAGTAAAGAGCTAAAGAAGTGTTAAATACTTCTTATTAGTAACAAAGCTGTAATACCAGTACAGACACACGCACACAAAAAAAGTTAATATAAATTTAGCATTTATAATTTATATTGCCTTTTTCAAAAAAAAATATTTCAGGAAAAATCCTTTAAATTCCTGGAACTCTCCAGGAATGTTTTTGCTCAGAATGGTCTGTAGAAATTTAACAATTAAAACATCAGACCTGTTCTGAGAAGTAAATTACATTAAAATTCAATGAAGGAATGTAGAAAATGGCAGAAAATAACTTATAATCAGTATGAATGAGAACAGGTTCTTATGAGGAAAAAATAATATGTAAGCATGGAATTATATATTGTGTCACAATGTATAAAAATAATAAGTGGATTTTTTTCTTTTTCTTTGGAAACATCTTTAGGTAGTTTCTTTCATGTCTAGCATTCTTTCCTTAGTGTGTCTACCCTATTTTTGTTTCCTTGTTCCAATCTGTTCAGCAGCCTCTAGGAGACACCAGTCAAATACCTAGCCTGTATTTTGCATGGTAGTTAGTTAATTAACTTGACAGGAAATTCTGAAACACCAAAGAAACAGTCTGAAACTCAGACATTTGAGGCCATTCTAAGAGTAAACTACAAGATTTTGTTTCCACATTAAATTTGTTTGTAAGTACTGTATACTCTGTGTGCTAGCTTTCTCAGGCATTACTGAGAATTATTAATTTCATGTCAGCTCTTCCAGCCTTGATATTCACAAATACATTGTCAGTTAACTACTGCCTCATAACTCCCCCCTTTGCAAAAGTATATAAAGTAATTGCTTTCGAAGTTTTATTCAGTAAGCTGCAGACATGAAACTCATAATACATGTTCTGTGCTAAAAGGAAAATTGCCTTTTTAGTGCTGCAAACAATTTTAACTTTTACCTTAATAGTGCTTCTTATCATAATATTTGCACACATTTTTAAAGTAAGCTTGAATATCTGATACCATCTTTTCTTTTCTGAGCAGCAACAACAAAAAAGCCCTTAGAAAAGTAACTGTATATTGTAAAAAAAAGGATCAGAAAAAGCTAACAAGCACTCCATTACCAGGAGATAATTGCAAATGCTGTATGTATGAGATGAAAACCTGAATGCATTTTGCCACCTGAGAATTGTGGGTTACTATGCATACACTTGGAGTGGTTTTGTTATCTTTTAAAAAAGAGCTGGTTTTAAGATTTTGAATGATAATTACAAAAAAAATAATACTTAAAAGAAATTTTATTGAGCATGAAAACATTGAAAATAAAAGTAACTTGGTACGATTGACCACTGTTTTGCCAGTGCATTTGGCAAAACTAGTCATAAAGATATGTAACCTACACCTGAATCATAACCCACAAGGAGTCGACATTAGGTTTCCCAGCTCCAATGCTACCCTAGCTACCATTCTCCCAGTAAAATTGCTCTGGTAAACTAAATCAGATGAAGGCATGGGGTTGAACACTGGCATGCCATCATCAGTAGTGTTTAACTTCGAACATGGCCTGGCATGAGTTTGATCAGGACAGCTAATACTCTTCCAGATATTTCTCAATGCAAAATTCTAAGGGCACCATGCGCTGAGGAGAGTTCCTAGTAAGCATTTTGGATGCAGACACCCTGTCTGAGGTGATGTGTGCTTCTGTGGGTGATAACACTCTGCCACCTGGTCTCACAGGCTAACGAAGCAGCTGCAGGCTCTGGACTCAGGCTCCAGCTTGTTGGTCGGTGCTTATATCAAAAAGCCACCCACTGTTTTCTTTTAAAAGGTCTGAGATGGCAGTTAACATTTGTGTAATAGCTTCTTGTTTTGCTCATTGGTACTCACCTGGAATGTGGGAGATTTGAGTTCAATAACTTCATCAGCCCTGCCTCAGGGTATCCAAAACCAATAACTCTTAAATATAAAAATACAGAAGCCGTTCTTGAAGTGACGAGTGGAATCTAGGTCTGCCCACTCCCAGATGAGTGCTGTAGGCACTAGGCCACAGAATCATGTTGCCTCTTGCACTCTCTGTTACTTCTTCCTTGGATATGTGTCATTCTTTCCTATACAGACATAGGGTTTCAACAACAGCCCCCACCTTTCTCAGCTGTGTGGCTTGTGGTTAATGTACTCTTCTGGGAGAGGGAAGCCATGGCTCTTGATCATTTCAGATGGAGGATACGGAATGAGTCTTAAATACTCCTCTAGGGAATTCATGAGAAGGTAGGTGGTGATACAGCCATTACCCTTCTTTTAGAAGAGGACATGTGCCATCACACTTTGCATGGGACCCAACAAAATTACGGCATGCTCGCTTGATGGCACAGAGCCACTCCTGCTCTTTGGGTCCCTGTCAGCTCATGGCCACACACACAAGCCTTCTCCTCAGATGAGGTAATTTCTGGGCACTGAGCCCAGGGAACTTTCCAGTCAGACAGAGAAACAGAGAGGTAAGTGCACCAATGGGTGGAAGGGGAGCATGAATTTCTGAGGTTGAGGTTTGAATCCATGCCATGCCTGCCCAGGTTCTGCCGGGAGACTTATGATCTTTTTGGGGATGTAGCCCCTTTTCTTTAGGAGGAGAAACATCTTCACCTCCTGGGAAGTCATTTCTGTTGCAGTTACACCCATTTTTATAAACTTGTCTCTTTCTTCTTTTTTTTTTCTTTAGGTTGGGTTCTCACGAAGGCTTTCTCTGTTTAACCGAAGAACCTTCTAATATCAGATATCTTCTTGTACAGTTGCTTTCAGACAAGGATTAATCCTGTTCTTAAGTCTGTTCTGTTTAAACAGATTCTGATCTTCAAGTATCTCACTGTAAGATAATATTTCAAGGCCTGTGAATCAGTCCCACAGTGATTTCAACACAGTCAGCTGAGATTAAGTGGTTTAGATACTGACTTCTGAGATTCCTAGATTTATTGTATACAGTCAGGAGGTGGTGATATCATAGTAATAAATGTCAGCCAAACTTGTTCTTTGTACTTATTCTGTGAAACAAAGCCCTTGGCATTCCAGTTCAAAATGAGCAGAATTCTGCTCTGTGATGGATTTTCAAGTCTGTACATTAAATTAATAAGTAAGTATTCAGTAGTTGGAAAGGAGTTCCTGTAGAACAAATGTTTTTCTCAAAGAAAATAGTATATAATTGGTCTCAGTTAGCCAAGTGCACTGGCATTGAATGGGAGCTGAAAGTGAATTGACCTCTTGCCCAACCAATTTTCCCTCTGGAAAATGACTCAAAAACAATGTTGATGAGGTGCAGAAAGATTATACTTCTGTTATTCATAACAGCGAGGTCTTTCAGTGGAGCTTGTCATAATACATTTACAGTAGATATCTATGTATTCTCAACAAAATCTAAATTTTTGAGACTTTCTTGTGCGTGCTGAAGTATACAGTTTAATACCTAAGATCTAAATTTTTAAATGCACATTATTTATATATAGTATTTTCTGAATGTATATTTAAATAGGTTTTCCCACTTGAAAGTTGATATAATGACTTCCAGTTCATACACCTGAAAATTATAAATATTTTACGTTTGTTTTTATTTAAGAATCTTGCATTTGCAGATGAACATATTTCTGTCCTGAATTTCTTTATGCTTTTTATGGTGACAGCACCCATTAGGTTGGTTGTGATGATTTTAAGCATGTTTATTGGAGAACCAAGCTGCATAAGAGATAGGAATATGACTCTGCTTTCTATTTTGGAAAACCTCACTCTGAAAGCAGAATATAGGGTCACAAATACAAGATGCTAGAACATTTGTTTCCTGTTAATATGGATTTCTATTAAAAGTACTGTGAAGAAAATACTTTGATCTTTAGTTGCAATGACTCAGGATTCTACTTCTCCATATTTTAAAGTGCAATGCCTTGACTTTGCAACAAAATAAATTACAAATTGTGAACTCCTGCTATGCAGTGCTCTTATGCTCCCTTAGTTCCTTTCTTCTGACATGATGTCTAATCTGTGAAAACTATGTGATAAATCACATAAAATTGTTCAATAAAGGAAAGAATGGGACAATGCAAGTGGCATGTTGCTGAAGAGACTGTTGGGCCATGAAAACATTCAACCTGGAAGAATACTTAGCAAAAAGCACCCAAATAACAACTGAACATCCAGAGTATTTTTGCTTGTTGAAATTATTTCTAAGCTACATGGAAATGTATTTTATATTATTCTTGTGTTTTATGTCCTTTGTATGAGTCAGAGTTCTGTGATTCTTCCTGTCTGACATCTGTATAACAGATCACGTACACAGTTATAAAGTAGACAGATTCAAAATACTGCTATTAAATTATGTTTGAATTCATCTCCAGTAGAGTGGAACTAAAATAGTTTGTTTGTTTATTCTTTAAAGGAATAGAAGTGTTGACATAGTTGAATACTTCCTGTGTGTCCCATCAAAAAGTGTTTTATTGAAAACCTTGCCTCCAAAAAACCAATAACTGAAAGAGTGGTATTATAACTAAATTGCTATTTACTTGTGGTTATTTAGGATGTCAACAACTTGCTTGGCCAGGAGTCTTAGTTAAATTAGCCAATCTACTTTCTTTTATTTGTTAAGTGCTTAGCATATCTTGGAAAAGAGTTTACTGGGTGGAGATTTTTTGTGTGGGGGTTTGTTGTTTGGGTTTTTTTTTAATTAATAAAGAAGAGTCCTGGAAGCAGTTTTGAGAAATGATCTTATCACATTAAAGTTGATAACACTACTGGATTTCTTCTTTTCTCTGTTGCTTTACTCCAGCTAACTATTCTGTATCCTGCAGTCAAGAGAACTACTGGAGTAGCAGCATGATTTGCTTACAATGTCAAATATAGGATAAAATTCCTTGCTAAAACAATCTGTTATTAAGTTCTTACTGTACGCTTTTGAGAATCCAACCATGGAAATGACTGGAATGCATGATACAGTTGCCATACTGCATCTTCCCCAGGAAATTCAGTTTTATTAAATGAATCACACTCAGGATGAGGTTTTAAAGAGGCCTCAATCCAAACTTGAATCTTCATCTTTACTCTTAGGTAAGTCACAAAACTTAGTTTTGAACACAGTCCTTGTAAGCAGCACATGCAGACCTGGTAGATAGATACCTGGCTTCTTAGTTGGATGCAAAAACCTCTTTGTCTTGACAGATTTAAATTCACATGTACACTCACTAAAAAGAACTGTTTAAAACCTTATTTTAAGAACATATGCCTGAAAGTGATAGAATTTTTTTTTTCATGACTACCATGGTGCTAAAACATGATTATTTTTCTACAGCTGAAATTAATAAATGTATACCAGTAGTAGAAACATTTATTTCAACTGTAAAAATTGACTCTATTATTGGTCAGAAGGTGTCGATCAAATTAACTTCTGATGCACTTGAAACTCATTAGCTGTAGAATACTGTAGTTGTATATAGCAAATGACTGATGACTACAGCTGTGTGAAATTGCTGCTGAATATGTCAATTACTGTGTGAAATGGCCACCGTAGATAGATTTTTCACTCAGAAATCATAGTTTTAAAATAATTTATAACAGTCCAGGGTTACCTTTTGTGATTATATTATGTCCCTGTTTTACCCTTTTTCTTTCTTTGTCTCTTCCTCCTCTGAATTCCTGGTGCAAGTTTGTGTGGATGAAGATGAAAGAAAAAATTGATTTCCTGGGGATATTGTAGGACAGCAAAAATCAACTGCTTTTATATTTGGGGTGCTTGGTGGGCTAACTGTATCAATACTGGTGCACATTTTGCAGATAGATGATCTCGTGCAGTAGAAGTCAAAAGTGAATGCCACTAAGACAGAACAAGCAGCTGGAAAAGAGCTTCTGCCTTTGTCCTGCAACAGCCTTCTGGCCCTTCCGGGTCAGAATGAGTGGAACAGGATTTGAACTTTTTACTGAGCTAATGATTAACACAAATTTCAGTGTTTGCCATATTGCGCACTTCACAATTAATTAAATTCCCTAGGAGACAAATTAGAGAAACACTGTACATATTTGCCAGAGATATTTTTGCGTGGCCAAAACAGTAACTGTTCCTGTAACTTGCCTATGATATAATGAAATTAAGTGATTTAAATAAATTAACAATGGACTAGATTCAGCTTTCAGTAATTACTAATCACTGCAGGACTGATATAGCAGAAAATAACCTATATGGCTGCTAGCCCAAGAAAGCTCGATGGGACTTACTTTTGTCTAGCCGGGATGAGCTCTGGCAGCTGAGGAAGCTATATTCCCTCTAATGGACATAACACTCTGAGAATAGGGGACATGATGTGTTCATCTTCTAAAGAAATGAAATTCACAGGTGATAACACATAAAGGATGTAGAGTTATATTCTTGGGAAATTTTGTCAGTAGTTTCACATCCTTTCTGTACAGGATTTCCTATAGCCAGTTATTTCTTCCTGTTTCCTTATTCTGCTGAAATTCCCTAATATCTGCTTGTAGTAAGCTGTCAGTCCTTCCCTAGTTCTAACTCTGTCTGGCACTTATCTGTCTCCAAGGTAAATTTAGGGAATCGCAGCTAACTTTCTGATACTTTTCTTGAAGTGTGTAGCATTTTGCAGATTTTGTTGCCTAAAACAGTTCAGTAAGGAAGTTTGCACCAAAATGCATGCTACAGAAAAGGATGGGTCTGCCTGGCTGAAGGTGGTGGAGAGAGCAGTCAAGGCTAAATGGTGTGGGATGCCCATCAGAAGTAGTTCAGATCCTTTTCTTCTCTGTCGCACCTCCTTATCATTTTTTGAGAGAAGCTGGAAATACAGTCCTGAAAATGTAGATTTTGGTGGTATAATTTGAAATTAATCTGCTGGTAACTGTGATACTGGGATATAATTAGACTGCTTTTGGACATCAGAATGAAGCAGCATGGGACATGCAAAATGTATGATACTGTAGACCCTGGGGAGATGTTGCTCGTCTTTCTCTTTAAGACTTTTTGAGGTCATGACTGACCTCAAAGCCCATTCACCTGCCTTTCTTCAAACGTTATTTTGGCACTTCATGCCAGCCAGATTACTCTTTACCAAGAAACCACAAAACTACACCTTTTTGTGTCAGTTACTACAGAAAGTGTTAATATCATTAACATGTTTTCATTATAGGTTGAGTACTTAGCTGGGTCCAGAGGTCGCCTTCTTCTACAGAAGTATCTGAATGAAATGGACAGTGCTCTGATTCCTGTAATTCATGGTGGAATGTCAGATCCTACAAGTCTACCACTGAAAATAGAGTTAATATTTTTCATTATAGACCATCTGTTTTTATTAGGTTGATCTGAAGGAGGCCTATAGGGATGCTGGGGAGGTACTCTTCATGAGGGACTGTACTGAGAGGACAAGGGCTAATGGGTTCAAACTTAAACAGGGGAAGTTTATATTGGATCTGAGGAAGAAATTCTTTAGTGTAAGGGTGGTGAGGCACTGGACTGGGTTGCCCAGGGAAGTTGTGAATGCTCTATCGCTGGCGGTGTTCAAGGCCAGGTTGGACATAGCCTTAAGTGACATGGTTTAGTGGGAGGTGTCCCTGCCCAGAGCAGAGGGTTTGGAACTAGATGTTCTTAAGGTCCTTTCCAACCATAACTATTCTATGATTTTATGATTCTATGATTCTATATTTCTTTCCTTACATCAAAACAGTTTGGGAAGTCAATACACAAAGACTTCTGTAGCTAACAGAAGATTGGGCTTACTCCTTAAAATTTATCTCCTAACTTGAAGAAGAGATGGAATCTGAGTACCAGAAATGATTTAACAAGTTGAACTCTCTTCCCTTACACACCCATCTGTTAGGCAAACAACTCTACTTTTCACATACAATGTTAGCTTCCTATACTATAAAAACATATTAAACTGTAGTATGAAATACTATATTTTGATCTTATATATTTTAGGGTGAGAATTAGAAATTTTCCAGCAATGATTTGTATTGGCATTCTGACTGAATCTTCTTGCCATGATACTGATCCTAAGGAAGTAAAACACATTAACAGATTCAAAGAGAAAGACACATTTACTCCACATAAACACACTATGTGTACACAGGTCTAACTCAGGCAATCTACTGGTTTTGAGAAAGTGAGGAGTATTTTAGATAAAAGTTTATCTTAGATTTGATTCACTTCTTTTTCTATTCTTTTTGCATCCCAAACTGATTGTCAGAGAGAAGGTGCTGCCAGGGTGCCACTCTATCAGACCCAATTCTTCTAACACCAGGTTTGTTGTTATTGTCTAATTAATGGTTACAAAGACAAAATACTTTACTACTGCAATATAGTGATGCCAGCTTTAGTATGAGATAGTTATTATTTATTCTATAGGATCATTCTAACATGAGCTCCGGTTCAGACTAGCTGCCTAAAAATATTCCTTCTTATCAAAACCCCCAAACAATAAAATAGAGAGTTTTGTCCAGTATTCTTTCCAAATAGGTCTCAAATCAGCATCACATTTAATGTAGTGCTAAGGGTTTCTGCTAGACAAGGAAAAATATTGAAATGCAGAAATAGGAAGTGTCATTATTTCCTAAATTATACTGATATTTCCTCCACTTCAGTTAAGGATATTTTAACTAATATGATTTAAAATAAAAAAAAAATCAGCTGTGAATTCTCTGAGTTAAATATTTCATTATAGCATTCATTTTCAACATGGGTTTGTAGAAAGCTACAGGAAGTTTCAGTAACTTTGCAGCACGCCTTGGCTGAGTTTTAGTTGGATACAGATGCCACACAAATTTTAAGTGACACACATGATGAAACTAAGCAGGATGTTGTCATGCACAGCTCCATTTTCCTTAGCTGTAACAGCAACATTCTGGAGTGGCGTTAAAATCATAGAATAGTTAGGGTTGGAAAGGACCTGAAGATCATCTAGTTCCACACACCCCACCCCACCCCCCCCGCCATGGGAAGGGACACCTCACAATAAGCCATGACACCCAAGGCTCTGTCCAACCTGGCCTTGAACACCGCCAGCGATGGAGCATTCACAACTTCCCTAGGCAACCCATTCCAGTGCCTCACCACCCTTATAGTAAAGAATTTCTTCCCATATCTAATCTAAACTTCCCCTGTTTAAGTCTGAACCCATTAGCCCTTGTCCTATCACTGCAGTCCCTAGTGAAGAGTCCCTCCACAGAATCCCTATAGGTGCCCTTCAGATACTGGAAGGCTGCTATGAGGTCTCCATGCAGCCTTCTCTTCTCCAGGCTGAACAGCCCCATCTTTCTCATCCTATCTTCATAGGGAAGGTGCTCCAGTCCCCTGATCATCCTCGTGGCCCTCTTCTGGACTTGTTCCAACAGTTTCATGTCCTTTTTCTGTTGAGGACACCAGAATTGCACACAGTACTCCAAGTGAGGTCTCATGAGAGCAGAGTAGAGGAGCATGATCACCTCCTTCGACCTTCTGGTCATGATCCTTTTGACGCAGCCCAGGATACAAGTGAAATTGTAGTGTTTCAGAAGGGACCCTATTAAACTCTGAGGTGCAGCTATATTTTATATATATTGCAACTGCATTATCCAGTGATACACCAAAAGGCTGAGGCGGTTGAAAATATAAGTATTCAGACTATTTTAGGATTATGGGCTTGACATAAACACGCATGCAAACCCATGTACTTCTGTTTCAGTGAATCACAGTGATATCCACTTTACCCACATAAACCAAACTGCTCAAAGTCTTAAGGTGGGAAATAGAAGGAATTGAGCAAGTAGAAGCTAGTCCTAGCCCCAGAGAGGGTGGGGTGTGGGCGTGCTAGGTGCTGCAATGTTGCCCTCTTTTGCTTTACCCTTGGAGAAAATGCACCAGCTGAATCACCTCTTCATGAGCTGAGATTTTTCCCGGGCAGGGAAATCCAGCATGTGGGATGCTTCTTCCTTCAGACGGCAAGGAATGCACAGGAGCTCTGCCAGCATGCTTGCCTAGTTTTAAACCAGTGTCAGTGACCACCCTGATATATCTGCATTGCATTTGGAGGGGAGTCAGTGGTCAGGACCCTGATGTCGCTGGTAGCTTAGTGCTTTTCCAGATATGCCTAAACAGGCTGCTCATGGGCTGCCTGCAGGCAGGCCTTAGGCAACCTGACAGGCAATACTGTGGATGGGAGAGTACATGCTAGTCAGCTGCTTGCATGCACTCCTGAGACTGCTTTTTAATAGCAGTGTAGAAATACCTAATGTAGGCAATTATAACAGGAGTGAATCTTCATCTTTATAGAATAAAAAAGGCTTGAACCAAATCTCAGATCTGAAGACTGACCTCTCATTTTAGACTGTAGCAGGATGCCTTCTTACCTGTGAAGGATAATCACAACTAGCCAGAGAGAAAAGGTCTGACTGTGATGTTTAATGTTTTTCAGGGTTTGATAGTTTCTAAAACAGGAAAAAAGAGGAAAAAAGAAATTATTTTCTTCTTTGAAACGAACACCTCCAGCCCACACTAGATAAACCCGGCCTAACTTTTTATACTGAAGTATTCTGATAAGGCAAGAGCAAGCCAATTAAAAAAAAGCAAACACCCAAAAAAATTAACCCAAACCCCAGCATATAAATATATATATAAGTATATATAATACATATTAATAAATAGATAATGTATATTTATATATAATCTATATAAGTATAAATAGACAGCAAGTATATATTTGCATTTCTACCAACGTTTAAACTTTAGTGTTAGTTTTGATGTAGCTCTATTTAACATGCACTAAACACTAAAGAAGCAAATCAAATGTGTTTCATTTCACTGAGAGAGTAACTAACAAAGGAGTGAGAACATTAAAAATGTGAATCTAGGAAAAACACAGGCATCATTTGTTACCTGCATAAGAACTATAACAGCCTACAAACAAATGGCAGCTTTTTGAATATGAAACATAATAAGTAATAATCAGTATCTTATAGCATGATAGCCAAAGGCACTGACATTTAAACAGCATGTCTTCTCTAAGCTCAGATAGCTTGGTAGCGCGTATCTGCAAGTGCTTAGCCATGTTAACATAAACCCTCATTAGACAGGATTAGGCAAGAAACAGTGACAAACAGGGTGGACACTAACCCTCTGAGGAACCAATTCAGGCACTACACACTAATTATCCTTTTAAATTACTTTAAGATTCAGGGAATGAATATCAGTGTATGTGCATATGACTACATGGGGAATTGTGTTTTACATACTACAACCTGTTTGTATTTTGCAACAGTTTTAAGATTGCTTCTCCTTCATAATTAGTTGTCAAGATTTTAAAGTGTTTATTCGTCAGGATCCCTGGGCAATGATCAAGTCAATGATGATATTTAGATGTGTTTCCCTGTTAAGGAGAAAACTTCTAGGTACTAATCACGTAGCAGTATTTCCTATAAGTGGCTATCAGCCATCCACATTAAAGATGCAGTTTAGAGACAGTAATAGGCCCAAGTTCCAGTATTGTGAAATGCAATAGCTTTTGCTGTAGGTTCCATTACCAGAAGTCCTGAGTAAGGACAACATTAAGACATTAATATATTAATGGAAACACTTCAAAGTGCTTATACATACACAAATTTCATGTAAATTTTTTGTTACTGATCTTCTTAAGTAAATTTTTTTAAAAAAGCTTATTTTGATTAATAAATGCAAGTGACAATTTTTTCATTCATTTTCTGATAAAAAAATCAGCAGAATTGCACCCAAAAAGTCTTGTGCATATTTATGTGTTAGCATAATTTCTGATTATGCTAACACAGAATGAAATCCTGATCTGCTCATCTTTGACAGCAATGTTATCTCCTATACCTTTTACAAAAGTCATGCCATAAACAGAAAGAAAAAGAATTAAGACAAGGTTCGTTCGAAACCTGTTATTTCAGTCAGCAAATCAATTGTGAAAATCTGTCTTTCCTACTCTTTCTATATTAAGTAACAAAATTTGTTTGATTTCATGGATCATCTGTGCAGAAATAAGATAGCAGCAACATGTACAGAGAACCCAGAGGTAGAGAGAAACTCTTTTACTTCAGTCCAGTAGCTAGGAGGCAAGAAGGCATTTATTAGTACTGATTGTTATAGGCACAGCCCTTAGTGTAGCATCTGTAGGAATATTATGCATGAGGCTGTATCTATGGGAGAGAGGAGAATTGGGATTAAAACAAGGATGGAAAGGTGGTTGAAAATGAAAGGTAGAAGAAAAATGCAAGAATGCCCTTTGGTAGAATCCATTATCCTAAACCCCAGTCTAGGGAACATAAGAACACCCTTGGCATAAACAGTTGTGTTGAGGTCAAGTGGGATTAGAAGAATATATATTTGGATGCCTGGGGCTATGTCACAAAAAGAAAACATTAATTAAAAAAACAAGCTAGAGGTTTTACATGCCCTCAAACTACTTCTTTTTTTAATACATTCTTTGCTTTTTACAGTCAGTGGACTTGATTTTGATCTCACTTGCATTGTTTTTAATCAGAATAACTCAATGTAAACCACGGCATTGTTCTGACCTCAAATCAACCTGAACAAGGGGAGAGTCTTATTTGCAGCATAGTACTTTAGTACAGCTGGTTTAAACAAGGCTACAATTGCAGTTAGTAAAAGTTAGGATGTAACACTAGCCTGCAATATGAAAAAGGGGCTGCTGATAGGGCAAGATTTCATAACATAGTCTGGTTTGGAGTCAGGATTGAAGCCTCTGATTCCCTGGGAGTGCTTTTTACACAGAGGTCACCTTGGGGGCTTATGTTATGTTTACCTGACCTGAGCTTTTCCTAATCTACATATAATAACACTCATACATTTTCCTTCAGTTTAGCTGATCAAGATCAGTGAACCAGCTGTCCTCAGCTCTGTTGCCACAGGACTTGTGATTTTCAGTTTCCCAGCCTTCAGTTCTGACATATGCTCCTGCGTGTTTGTGCTGGCTACTTAGGAAAGGTTTTAAAGTGCCATGACAGCTAAAACAACAGATCCTAAGGACCTGTAGGCTCTGGAGTGAACAGAAACAAATTAAGCTGCTGTGGGAGTCGAACTGGGATAGGTCAGGAAACCAACATGTTGCTCTGCTGAAAAGGGACAAGAAAAGATGAGAACAAGAATGCCTTGATCAGAGACTTGCATGTGTACTTTGGAGGGGCAAGTTTTGTTATGTGAGCTCACATTCTTCAGGAACTAGGTTGAGACCTTTAACTATGTTTAGACTGTGGCCTGAACCATATTTGTAACAATATCTTGCAGGTTGGGAGAGTGACTGCATTAAATTGCTGTCATCTGGCTCTTGCTGGTTTACTCTCTCACCTTGCCATTATAAGAAACATCCTCAAGCACACAGGTGATGCCCCAATCCCTTTATGAATTAGATGCACTTGTTTGTTTATTAAAAGTGGAAAAAGCATTTTTCTATGCAAACTTTAAAAATATTTTCTGTTTTCGTGCATGATGATAAAATGTAAGAATTTTTTCATTATTGTACTGCTAAACATGATTTTTGTTTCACACCCTGCAAAATTGTGCTTCCATGTTGTATGCCATTAAAACAACTCCATGCAATATTTTCACCTACTTATGTTAGTATAAAAACTCTATTATTTCACTGAATTTATCTTGTATTTCAGGCTCATTATTGGATATAATAACAAATTATACTCCTGTCATTTTATAGATTGTGCCTTCTTATTTTAATGATAAATTATAATAATGCACCGTGAGCTGATGAAGGGCTGCCCCAGGAGGAATAGTGAAAGAAAAGAAGAGGTTGGAGTGCATTCTTGTACTATTTCAATTTCTCAGGTTTGTATGAAATTCAACTTGAGTATCGTTGGTTGCAAAAAACCTCATATGTTTAAGCTAGAGAAAGTAAGTATACTGCATTGAATAGATTAGTTGATCATTGTTTATAAAGCCAATTGCTCAATAAACACTTTATTTTCCTAACAGAACTGATACTCAACTTGTCAATTTGTATAAACAATATGTATGTTCTTAATGTATATCTTTATCTACAATAGTAAACATAAGCAACCTTTTGCCTATCATATAATGCTCCTAAAGGCATTATGGGTTAACGGTGATTTAATCCCCTTATGCATGCATAATATGACAAGCTTTGCATAAATGATAATAAATAATTGGTATGCATAAATAATTCATCATTTATTTTTGCAGTAGAAATAGAATTCTTAGACATATTTTAAACAAAGGGAATAGCAAACAAGATTTTAATCAGAAAAAGGGTTAAATCACATCACACAAAAAAAGTTTCAAATAATCAAGACTCATGTTTGCAACTTATATTTTTACGTCTTTCATGCTAGCGTATTATATTGCTACCTTGTTCTCAAGTATGGAAAAATATATATTTAACAGCATCATAAAATAATGGGAGAACTAAATGTTATATTGAACATTTATTCTCAAAGAAGAGGGAATAATACATCAGAAAAATAAATGCATGTACTGTGTTCTCTAGAAAAGTAGACAGTATGGGTGGATTTCAGTTTTTTTCTGGAATTAATTTCGGTGTTTTGGGAAGATTCTTCTAACCCTCCCAGTGCAGCTAGTAACTGATACAATTTTAAAATATTAATACTTGTAGTAATTTCCTATTTGACAATAGTTCTACAGTTGCACAATAAATTAATTGGATCACCTTTGGGGTATGAAGTAATAACCTAAAAAAGGAAATAAAGAATATTATTACTGCAAACTGGTAGTAGTTTTATTAGTTAAGAATCATTAAGATTTCAATGTTCAATGTGTACAGCAGTGAATTAGCTTCAAGAATATAATGCCATACTTATTCGGCAAGATAGTCAAATACACACTTAAATTTAGCACATGCGTCAATCTCATTGACTTTACATTATTCTCTCCAGGGTATATTTCTTTTCATTAGGAAGACACTGATTCTTAACTACCATTAAACCACCGACTCAACTTCCTTCAGTAAGTCCCTCTGAAGCTTCTGAGTCTTCTCTAATTTTGACTAATACAAAGAATGTTGGCATTTGCAAGTATTGGCATGTCATTTTTTAACCCTTTCTACTGAGAATTGTGTTTATGGCTACATACAGCAAGTAGAGATGATCACAGTATCTAAGGAAATTAAAAATGCTGTGATGAAGGAAAACCCTACAATTACTGTATATTTATTGGTTTTCCAATTACTATTAAATATTGCTAGCTGTAGCAAGGAACTGTGAGATATAAAGGAATTAATGTATTATTTTGTTAAAAAAATAACCTTTAGAAGTCTATTCTGAGTTTTAACTATTTTCCAGTCAAAAGCAGAACCTGAGCTCTCTCTTCATGACAGCGTAAAAATCATATATAAGCAATGTTAGCTATTTTTAAAGTACAAGTTAATGCGTTTCTATTATTTGTTTATAAAGCAGACAATTGTGATGTGCACAAATTTGCCTTTGCTCTATCATGTCAGGCCACTCAGTTGTTTCATTATACATTATTCATATTTTTAATTAGTTTAAAACTATTTCCTGATATTAATTAATAAATCCCTAAAGTTTTCCTATTTCCCATTTAAAATTAGATACGAACTCTTGATACCATCTGATAGAGTAGCAAATTTAAATAAAATATAATTTATTTTGTTTTGTTTTTGCCAGCAGCTCACCTAGAATTTAAAAGTTTTGATTGACTGTTTTGCTTGGACCTCTTTCCTGACACCTCAGCAATTGACTATGCCTTAAAAGGCACAAGACTTATAAAACTTGCTTAAATCCAACATATTGAGTCTCAGAATTCCTTCTCATCTGTCATCTGACACCGGAGTCATCCGAAATCTATAGGTTTGTTTTTCTCTTACGAGTTCAGCTGCCTTCACATGGAACTGCTTGTCCCTTGGCCCTGCAAGAGCTGCTTCTTCTCTTGGGATTCCCAAGCAGTTTAGGCATCCAGGTAATATCAGAGATCTTTCAGGCTCATATTTCCTCCACTTACCTCACCAACACCACCCAGGGTGTTAGATATTTTCCTGGGACATGTAATGATTTGGGCCACTGCAAAGAGGCACAAATGCAGCAAATAGCGGTCAGTGCCTGTTATCCAACAACTCAATGGTCAGAGCACCCACACAGGATGAAGGACACATGCATTTCATTTCTTCTTTCTCCTGTGGATTGCCTACACCAAAGCCTATGATTTATGTGTGTGGTTTTAATTCCCTGGGCTGCAGCTATTCCATGTCATGTGGGAAAACAGATAATTTAAGAGACCAGAAATAACGAAATCATAATTCTGAAGCAAAATTAGATTTGGCTTTCAGTCTCTGATGTACATTTCACTATTTATACAAAATAGTCATTGGATCAGGGTGCATGAGCTCCCTACGTCATCATGCTCTGCAGCCTGTCTGTGCCTGCGCATTCACCTGAACATTGAAAAATGCAAGCTCATATCCCTTCGGGCATAGGAAACAACTAGGACCATATCCCACACCTCCTATTCTGTGGAATAAGTGTTAATGAGAAGTCTTTTTTTCAGAGATCAGCTCGCTAAGACAGGGCACCGCTTGGCCAAACCAGGATCAGTGCCAGAGCAACAAATGTTCCAGAAACAATCAGTCAGGGACTGACAGAGTTAGAATCAAAGTAATGTAGATTTAGATGGGTGTAGCTTCACAATATTCATATCTTGAAAAAATATCCCTCCTCCACCTCACCTATTTGAGACCTTTCGTTTTGGTGAGCTGCACATGCAGCTCTCTAACACAGCAGAAATTTATTTTTTTTTTTATTCTCAGAGGAGATTGTTTTCTGCAGTTCAGTGAAATAAACGGACAGACTGGCTGCAAAAACATCACAGTGCCAAGGATGTGGCAGGAGTGAGTGTGCAGGCTAGCAGAGGACAAAAAGTGGAGACAGAGCTGTTCAACCCATCGAGTACTCAGCTGCACCCTGGGGTCAAGGCACAGACTGCTGTCCATGTCTCCTGTAGATGAGTGGAAGGAGACCCCTGCCAGCAAGCTGACTTTTGGGAGTCTCATGACAGGCATATCTACTCAGCTGAGGGCTGAGCCTTCTGATGAATACGAAGGTAGCTAGGTTAGGAATTTTATAACACAGGTAGTGTTATAAAGTTCAGATGGTTTTTTGCCTGGTAACACAAGAAACAATTTTATTAAGATAGTACGATGACTCACGCATAAGGAAATTATTTGTTTTTCCTTTTATTTCTATAATGCTTTGAATTTTTCTTTGTTCCATAGAAGCCAAATTATTCAGCATCCTGAAAGGGAGAATTCTGGTTCCATTAGAAAAAGGAATAGTTTGAGAATATCAGAAATGTTCCTTGGAAGGGGTTTGTTTCTGATATACCTCAACTTTGCCAGAATGATGTCTTACTTTTTAAGAAAGAAAATGTATTTTATCTTGTAATATGTGTAACATTACTTCATGTGGGATTGACAGATTATCAATTAGGCCTCATTCTTTTAATTGCTTCTGTATGCTGTAAATGTCAATATAATTGATAGTAGCTGAGTAGCTGCTAATTTCTTTGCTTTCTCTGGATATCTTTGCTCCTAGAATAAGAAAATAAGAGGCATTACAAGTAAGGTCATTAAAATTATAAGCAAAGAGGAAAAACCTGAGTAACCCTCCAATTTTAACTGAATGTTCTCTTAAATTGACAATTTCTTCATTATTTTTTCTTTGAGGCATGTTAAACAACAAATACCAAAGCCTTACAGTAAGAGAACTCATGTAGGTTATTGTTTGATTTCCACTACGGCTTTTCCTCTCAAGTATTACTTCTGTCTTAGCCATTTAAAAGAACCAGTGCAATCATGGATGTCACTTAAAATCTACACAGTGGAAATTAGAGACTTTTAGAGAAAAGATATTTGGCTGATAAAAACCTAGTTGCTTAAACTTTGGTGTGACATAATATTTCTTTTGGCAAGGGGTCATTGGTGCTCAGCGTACATCATCACTAACTTATTAGATCTTGAGGCAATTACCTGAAAACAAACAGAAGAGACAAGCCCTGTATTGAACTACAGAAGCCAGAAGAAAATAGCCTATGGCACTCCATTATTCCAGAGCTTCATCAAAGGCTAGGCACTGGCTGCAGTTTAAAGAAAGGAGAGCATTGTTTTCATGTAACATCTATACAGTATAGGAACTTTACCGTGTTAATTTACTACTGATTCAAGTTACATCCAAACTTGCCTTTTTTATAATAGGGCAGTAGAAAGAACTTTTCAGGTTCTACCTAAAATCGTATATGCAACATATTACTTGATTAGCTAAAGATTAAAAATCCAATTAAATACTCCCTTTTCATGGGAAATCACGAGGAATTTTGATAACTATTACTGAAAACTAAGTATATTAAAAACTTCTCTGTCATAGTACGCACCAAATGAGGAACTGAATCTAAGAAAGCCCTGGAATCATCTAAGCAAACTGACCTTTACCATTTTGAATGTAAATATGTATTACTGAAAAAAAAATTTCAAATTTACCTGATATATTTTACTAATTTCAGTAAGAAACAACATTTTTTCACCTACAGGAAATGATAACCCCTTGAGAGAAACTATGTTTTATTGTAAACATGACTCAATATTATCGTTAGGCTAGGGCTTTTAAATTATTTTTAAGTAATGTGCTTCACAATATTTTGTGGTATATATAGTGGTAGCAATAGAACGTAGCTTCACTCAGGTATGGTAAATATCAAGAATTAAAATGCAAAAACTTCTGTGATTCTTATTTAGAAAAAAATCTTATCAAAAGAAAAATTAATTCTTAATTTTCAGAAAAGGAAAATTATTGTTAGAGGTATCTGGTTGTGTTTGTCACTTGCTTCTTTTCTAGCTATTAAATAGTTAATCTTCTTTGCACACCAATTGAATTACACTAGAATATCACATACCACAAGTTTACTTTTTAAACAAAATAAATCTCTAAATTAATTAACATTTTAAGAAACTAGCTGGTTTAAGTTAAAGTTTTAGAATACTTCATAGAATCTTTTGTCTTGAGCACGTATTTAGATATCTAGAATGCCAATATTGCCTTCCTCATATCCTGTTTTTTTTCTCTCTTCCTTACCTAAAATAAAATAAAACCAAGACACTCCAAGTACATAAGCTGATATCCTTAAAGATATAAAGGAATCCTTTATATCAGTAGTGGATTCTGAACCTAGAGCCCACAAAAAGTAATGCTGCAGGTTTGCACATGATGGTGTAGGGTGGAGGATGAAGAGCAATGGCATCCTTCTATCCTCTTCCCCCCTGTTCTGTCGCTTAATAATCAAATGATTTGTAAACTACCTTTCTCCCAGTATAGGGGTTACCTCAAACACATTCTGCATTCTCGTGGCTTCGGCATCACACTGCAAGGCAATTAACAGCTACTATTCTTAATTATACTGAAGAACTACTAAAACCACAAAAGCAGGCAGATCAGTGAAGGCTATCATAGTAGTATTTCAATATTTCAGTTCTGAGAAAAGATTTTGGCTGTAAATAATTTTCCATGTTCTGTATAAAGAATTTTGTAGAAAACCAATCCTTTTCTCATAAGGAGATGTAAAGATGTCTAACTGCAAAAAAAGAAAAAGCATGTTGCTGGACATGCTGTATGACTTGGAATTAATGCTTGTAAAAATTGCTATACTAAAATAAAGAAGAAACAACTGTGAAAATGATTAGTCTATCTTTATTTTTAAATAAATTTTTCATATGCCATCTTCGCTGAGCAGCATTAACATAAAGTTAGCTTTTTCCATAGTAATTTATCCTTTCTTATTACTTATTTACTATTGCCAGTCTTTATCTTTTCATCTCTTCAAAGTCACTAGAGTGATTTACAATAGTCTTGTAAATTTCATGTGAATGGGCTACGGAATGCTAGGATTTTGTCAAACTCTTTCCCACAAGAGGTTTCAATTTGTTCATCATCCCCTCCTGGTATCTGGTTTCAAGACATGATGCGCAGAATTACCTCTAATATCAGTTCTGCAGATACAATGCATTAGCAGAGAAAATTAGACACCATTCCTTTTAGATCTGATGCGCTGCTGTAGTCTTTAAGTTGTCAGGGTGTCGAATTAATGGCAACAGGAGAAGGCTGCCATGACTTAAAGGATCACAGTAAAAGGAAAAACAATCCTTTATATTTCTTCTGAGGAAAGAAAGACAGCTAAGGCAGCTGTTACATATTGTTCTGCTGTGAAGTTCCTCCAACATATTTTTACTCTGTTATGCTAGTAGAGGAGGTGTATGCATGTATGTACATATATGTGTATATATGTATATAAAATTCCTCCTGTAAAATTAAAACAAATTTAACTAAAAAAAACAACCAACCAACCAAAAAAAAAGAAAACCAAACAGAAAACCTATAATTTTGAGCTTGCTCAAATACAGGTTTTTATGATGTGTTTCTTTTAAAAACCCTATTTCCCCCAAACAACCTGAAAATTCTATTAAGTTTCTATTAAGTTAAAACCATACATACGGTCATAACAAAATCTCATTTTATAAACATAAAAATGGTGGTAACTGCCTTTTAAGAAAAAAGGAAATCAAATCACATGTTGAATACTTTTTGTTCTGCTAAGAAAATTATTATATTTAATTATTTACACATTGGGAAGTTTGTTTTGTTTTTTGTTAATTTTTTCTCATAGGAATGTAGAATTGTGAATAAGATGATCTTTTAATTTCGCTGAAGAAATGCTTTCTTAGAAAAATAATTTGAGAATGACATTCATACAGCCACAGGAAGTTCACAAGCGATCCTAGAAGGTATGGACAAGTGTTCAAGGGCTCCCTGTGGGTTTAACAAAGGATTTTTGCATAGACTTCAATTAAGTTGGAGAAGCTACAGGTTCTGGAGTCCTGGATGCATGGTTGTAAAAATTGTGTGGCTGAGAACTTTCCTTTAGGCAGAAAGACAGCAAATGCTGATAAAATCCTTAGATGGAAAAAGTTAAAATGTGCAGGTCAGCTTTTGAGTTGGATTTAAATACACTGGTCTCAGTTCATGTGGCCACATATATGAGTACTTACGTATGTGGGTAAGTTTGTCTGGTGTCTTTTACAAATATTTTTAACAATGCGAATTTGGTGAGTAAGGCTATTTCCATATTAACTTTATAGTGTGCATCTATTATGAAATGGGGAAGCAATTAAATTAATACTTACATACAAATTAAAAAATCTACAGTGAAACCTTGTAAGCAAATAGCAGTTTTATGCTCCGCCCACAACACTTTGCCTACTTTATATCTGAGAAAGCCTGACTAAATAAAAAAGCTTTGAAATATATCTAGTCCTTTGTCTCTGTACTACTCAACATTCTCCAGAGCCTAAAAGCCCTGAAAATCTTCTACCTTGAGCTCCAAAGTAAGGATCTGTAGGGACTGTCTGGTTAATCATCCAAGCTGAGCTCCTCTGCTGAGTCAGAGGACAAGGACATAATTGGTTTCTTAGGTAACAAGCCCCATATTGAACAGGATTTTATAAATCAAAACAAAACTCTCAAATTTCATCTGAAATCTAAAGTATGTTTTAAGATGTTCAGATGTAAAGTGCTACAGATGTGATACATATCTTATTAAACACCCTGCCCTGGTCTGATTTAACATATGTGTCCAGGGAGTATTTGGCTGCACCTGTGGTATTTTGGACTGAAACTGTCATGTCTGCATGAATGACTGAGATATGCTTCAAACAAAAATAAGACCAGCAATGTTCAGATATTGTGCAATTGGAGTGGAAGGATTCACAGCCTCTGTTGTTAGGTGAATATCAGAAGAACAGTTCTGAGATTGCCTACTTTTACAATGAAGACCTGTTAGCCTTCTTTCATGAAAAAGCAAATACTAATTCTAATCCTTCCTCAAACTGCTTCCTTATACCAAACTATTAAATTTACAGGTACTTAGCTCCAGCCAGATAGCTACTCCACATCCTAGTTATGAGCTAGATTTTGTAAGAGCCGGCTGATAACCACAGGGACTTCATCAAAAAACACAGTGCTGATACCAGGATCACAAAGTTCCTGCTGCTGGAAATAACACTATTTCTCATAGTGGTCTTCCTCCAAGCAGGGCAACTGCCAACACAGACTTTCCATAAAGGATTCATCGAATGAAGAACACATTCATTTCCTGAACCTGATCAAGTTTTTAAAAACCTAGGAAGAAGCACAACAATGTTTTCCATTTGCCAGCATCAGCTGTTCAAAGTCAATTGAGATGGCTTATAACTGAAAGCAGAGATTATGAAAGCTTGACTTTTTTTCTGTAGCAAAAATTGTTAGACCTGTAATAAAAAAAATCCGTGTTATCACCATACTGACAGACAATGATAGTTTATCTTCATCACAGATATTTATTAGTGGCTACTAGATATAAGCTAGCCCAACTTGGAGAATCCACTACATGTTTACAAATGACAACAGTCTTATTAGTCAGAGTGAGCACCTCATGATCGCCCTCAAAATGAAAATAAAAAGTCAAGGAAGACCTTGAGTGTGAAAATCCCAAAATTGTAGCCTCAAAATCCTATGTGAGGCAGGTGACTGCCTAGCTCAACAGGAACCTATGTTCACAAGGTACTTTTCATTCCAATCTCAAAGATTCCCTGAGCTTTCACTTCTGTATTGTGTAGTAGAATTACATTTGCCTGGGGAGCTTGCTTCAAAAAACTAAGCAGACAACACCTTCATTAACTCAATCATAATTGAAATTAGAGAAGAAACTCTGTAAATTAAAAATGAACAGCATTAGGTGTTAATAAAAAGCTGTTTCAAAAGCTGTCTTTCTTTTATAAGTGACTGAATGCCCCAAGAGAATTTCAGATGATTTAGAAAAGGCTTCACTCTTACATTCTCACTAATGCATTGATTATAGGAGAGTCCAAACAGGACTATGAACTTTTTTTGTAGAAAAATGGAAAAAAATGCAAGATCCATTAAATCAGCAGCCTGTAGGTACTCAAGAGCATCACTTCAATTGTATGACCAGATCGTGGAAGCCAATAATTTCACATTCTGGTCTCTGGTCCTGGAATTATATCTACTTCGTGAACCAGTTTTATTCTGATAACTGTTTTAATTAAGACAATAAAATTCAAAATTATGTGTAAAACTGAAATTAGGGTGCTGATTGGGACTTATAAACTAAAAATCATCTACACTATTTTTTTCCTTTTCCCTAAGAAAGTTCTCTTCTGTAAAGGTGTTATGTAAAAAGTTATCACAAAAACTGGTCATCGTTTTAGAAAAGTGGGATGGTTACTCAGTTCCTGGGAAGAGTAAATGCAGACACCAATCTTCAGGAGAAAGTTCTGAGCTCTAGGTCATAAATGAACAATAATGCTGAGAGCATAATTTGCGTGCCCAAGCTCTAAAATGATAGAGCTTAAAACAGATCTCCACTCACAAGGTACATTATCATCTAGCTTCAACTACCTTTCTACTTAACTTGCACTTCATCTCAACCAAACTCTAGCTCTCCACAGTCACACTAGAGGATAAATGCACCCCTAATTTCAGGTTTAGAATTTGCTGCAGGTACTAGACCCCAGAAAGTTAAGCTTTCCTTATCAGTTCACAATTTCTTCAATATTTTTTTGAATGGAATCTTCGCCAAAGGATCAAGTTCCCAAAGCTGAAAACAATTAGGAAGGACATTTTTTTAAAGAACTGAAAACAGAAAAAACAAATAATCATATGAAACCTCCTGATAACATTTTACTAGACTTCCAAATGTCAGTGTTACAACTGAGGAAAGAAAGAAAGAGAGGTTATGAAAACAACAGCAAAGTGGAGATGAAAGCAGCTAGAAAAATAATGAAAACGTGTAACAGTTGAAAGAAAGTAGAAGTTATTTGCAACAAATACAGAAGCAGAGAAAAAGTAGAAGTCTGATAAAGGAACTGAAAAGATACAAAGAAAAAGTATTTAGCTGTGAAGAACTGGGAAATTTGTAAAAAAATTGAATCAGAAATTGTCCTCAAAATGACACAGGCTCATTGCTAGACAGATACAATTAGGTTCACCAATAAAAATGTGGAAGAGGCAAAAGTGCCTACTAAATACTTCTACTTTGTAAGAAAAATAATGAGGATTACAATTAAAAAAAATTGTTTCAGATGTAATACAGAAATGCTCTTTAATGTTATTTGATTAATATGGAACTCCTAGGAGACTGCGAGAAAATGTGCAAGGGGGGAAAGGGTAAATAAGAAAAGTGGGGGTAAAATAAAGTCATGTTAACCTCACATTAGTCCTGAGGAAAACAATAGAATGACTGGTATGAGACTTGATTAATAATGAAAGGAGAGAAATATAATTAATGCTAATCAATGTGGTTTTATGGAAAATAGATCTTGTCAAACTAATTTGATATTTTTGCGAGATTACAAGTTGGGTTGATAAGTTAGTAATGTTGATATTTAGACTACTACAGGGCATTTTGCTTCACACTATGTGTGCACTGGTGCCAAAGTTTAACTCCAGCTGACAACTGAGCAGTTCCCAGCCTCTCTTGCACTGTCCTGTGGGGAGAAATTTGGAAAAGTAAAACTTGTGGGTTGAGAAGAAAGTTCAACAGGCAAAGCAAAAGTTGTGCAAGCTAGCAAGCCAAAACAAGGAATTCATTCAAAGCTTCCCATGGGCTGGCTGGTGTTCAGCCATCTTAAGGAAAACACAGCTCTGTCTCACAGGATGGTGACTTGGGAAGACAAGCGCCATCACACAGGTTCCCTCTTTCCTTCTTCCCCCAGATTTATATGCTGGACATGATTCCATATGATATGTGATGCCCCTTGGGTCCTCTGGGATCAGCTGTCCTCTCTCACCTTCTTGTGCATTCCCAGCCTACTTGCTGGTGGTGTGTGTCAGAAGCAGAAAAGACTTTGACTCAGTAATAGTGAAAACATCCGTGTGCTATCAACATGGTTTTCAGCATAAACCTAAAACATAGCCTGGTAGTAGCTGCTGTTAAAAAAAAAAAAAAATCTAGCCCTACCAAAACCAGCACAATTGGTTAAGAAATATCTAAATTAACATGGTACACATTAAGTGGCTTAAAACTTGCCTGTCAAACCTCAAGATGCAATACTAAATGGGATATCATCACCAAGTAGTTCTGTTTCTAATAGGACCCTATAGAGCATGGTCTTGAGCCATTATTTTTGAAAACTTTTATTTATAATGTTGGGATATTACAAAATCAACTTCTTTGAGGCTAACAGAAGACAAAAAAAGACTGGAAAGTTAAAAAAAAAGTCACAGGAAACAAATTACATAATCTATAATTAATAGAAAGCTCGATGCACGTTCATGGAATCATAGAATAGTTAGGGTTGGAAAGGACCTCAAGATCATCTAATTCCAACCCCCTGCCATGGGCAGGGACACCTCCCACTAAACCATGCCACCATATGTTGCTCATACTCTTACCTTCCTTGTAACATACCTTTGTCTCAGGTGTCTGGTTTGTACATCGGTTGTGGCAGGGTAACGTCAGGCATAGGATAAATTCTACAGTCATTTCCTTTAGTGGATATCAGGGTTCTCTGCTTGGAACCTTTTTGTCACTTTGGCATCATCAGCTATAGCTGTGGAGAAGAGGAATTGGATTTGAGAGGTAGTTTTCGCCAAGCAAATATGTAAGCAGATGTGGGCCTTGCTTGTCAGCAAAAGACCTTTGAGAGCTTTGACTACGTGAAACCCAGGACAGTGTGAGCTTTTCTGAGCAATATTGTAACTTACCTGAAGGGCTTGGGGGAAGTAACTTTCATATAATAAGATAGATACCGAGTGGTGCTGCTGGTACTGTGCATCTAGCAAAAAGTAGCTGAACATCTTGCAAATGTGTGACCACCAACAAAGAATGGATGTGTATGAGAAATCTACTGTTTTGTTTGAACATTTCTCCAATCTTTGGAAGTTTTTCTAGTGCTCCGTCTTTTCACAGGCTTTATCACAAAAGGCTAGGCTTAGGCTGGAGCAATCCATGTTCTGTATCTGAGATCCTACTACTTCAGTAGAATGAATTCACTCAGTGTTTTGGAGGTTTGGCTCTGAAATGAGGCTCAAAGCCAAGGAGGCTGCAGAAAAAAGAAGTATTTTTAATATAAGCCTATGTGTTTTTGTAGGCTTGAAGCACTGTGTATGAGGTATTACAGATCTAAAAACAAAAGACATAAAAAATCAAGAAAGTATTTCTGGCTCTGTTATTGACAAAAAAGAGCAATGACTACTTCAAAAGCTGATAATTTCCATTAAGATTCATAATTGCCATCAGTTCCATTTTCAAATATGATTGTAATCACTATTGCTCCTTTACACCTTCAACTCTGCCTCCCGAAGGCTTCCTTCTTCTTGCCTTTCCTCCTTATTCCATGATGAAAAACAGGCACTGAAATTTTTGGCAGGTTGTGGTAGAAATGCACTGCTTTCTACCATCCCTTTTGTGTCTAATTGTGGCCATAATAGCATGAGTTCCCACAGCAGGGCCTTAGTGAAGGGACCCTTGCTGTGTGTTCTGGTCTTCAATTAAGAACTTGAATGGAAAACAAACATGAAGGAGCTTGTGCTACTTTTTTATTTCAGACAATTCTTTCCTACAGGAACCTAAAGTAGTCTGCTTTGGCATATTCTTCTAGTCACATGACAGAAACTGTGCAAGCTCCACTGGATAGGCAAATTTACAGTCCTTTACTGGCACTTCAGATAGAAGCAGAGGCACAGTAGTCTTCTCAGGATCATCTGCTGGCCAACTTTTCTAAGCATGTTGTTGCGTAGTCTTATCAGAGACTTTACAGGGTAGAGCAAAGAAATGTTTGTCAGTCTTTGAAGCTTCCTGACATGACAAAGAATAATTTTGTCATTAACTTAAACTCCATATTTCAGGCTTCCCTGTTGGGATCCTCAGACACAAATGCCTAGCAAGGCCATGTTTTGCAGCTTTTACCTATTTTATCATGCTGACTAGAGTTGCTAGCTGATCCTGAAACCAATGCTTACAGCAAATCTCACTTCAGATTGTTTTCCCCAGGCACAGTACAACTGTAGTATAAGGTAAGGAAAGTCAGGGAACATTTGAGGTAAGATTTTTGCATTAGCAGTATCTAACTACAACTGCTGGAATAAGACAGTAGGAAATAAACTTTGGAGGAGAACAGATGAAGTCTGCCTGCAACCTTTGATGAAAAGCAGAAAAACATGTCTATTTTACCTTATCCTTGCATAAAATAGGGATTCAAATGAAGAAACTCCTTTTTTTTTTTTTTTTTGGACTATCACATAGGGATTCTAATGAAGAAACTGCTTTTTTTGGAACTGCTATAGTTGAAGAGTGATATACCTGTTCTCCCTATTTGAAATAACCCACAACCACTCACATGTGAGATTTCTAGAAATCAGATCAGAGTTTTCTCATTCTGGGAAAATCCCAGGATTGTCAGCTATACAGGGATTATTTCATTAATGAGTACTTCTCCGGAAATTAGAAAGTCATGCAGAATTTCTGCTTAATTTAAGATTTCACTGCACTATCTTTGAGAAATTACCTGTTAGGAAAGGTTGACAAGTTGATACAGCAAAGGTTGGGGCTATAGCATATCATAGAATCATAGAGTCATAGAATGGTTATGGCTTGAAGGGACCTTAATGATCATAGAATCATGGAATCACAGAATCATAGAATTACTAGGTTTGGAAAGGACGTTAAGATCATCTTTTTCCAACCCCCCTGTCATAGGCAGGGACACCTCACACTAGGTCAGGTTGCTCAAGGCCCCATCCAATTTGGCCTTGAACACTGCCAAGGATAGAGCATTCATGACCTTGGGTGACTTGTTCCAGTGACTGGCAGTGAAGTATTTCTTCTTTATATCCAACCTAAATCTTCTCTGTTTAAGTTTGAACCCATTAAAGATTGTCCCATTGCAACAGTCCCTGTTGAATAGTCCCTCTCCAGCAACCTTGTAAGCCCCTTTCAGATGCTGGAAGGCTGCTATGAGGTCTCCATGCAGCCTTCTCTTCAGGCTGAACATCCCAAGTTTCTTAACCTTAGTTCCATAAGCAGGGACACCTTCCACTAGGCTAGCTTTCTCAAAGCCCCTCTCAACCTGGCCTTGAACACTTCCAGGGATGGGACATCCGCAGCTTCTCCAGGCAGCCTGTTCCAGTCTCACAACTTGTAGTCCACAATAACATCTCCCTATATATATTAAAATTATGCTGATGATACCAAAGATAAAGCTGTAACAAACTGTGGCAACATTGAACTTTCAAGTATAGAACTCTTAAAGAATCATAGAATCATAAAATAGTTTGGTTTGGAAGAGACCTTAAAGATCATTTAGTTCCAATGTCCCTTCCATGGACAGGGACACCTTCTGCTAGATCAGGTTGTTCAAAGACCCATCCAACCTGGCCTTGAACACAGCCAGGAATGGGGCATCCACGACTTCTCCAGGCAACCTATTCTAGTCTCCCACCACCTTCACAGACAAATTTTTTTTCCTTATATCTAGTCTAAATCTACTACTATTCGATGCCCTCGTAAAAAGTCCCTCTCCAGATTTCTTGTAGGTCCCCTTCAGGTAATGGAAGGCTGATATGCTGTTTCCCTGGATCCTCCTTTCCCCAAGCTGGACAACCCCAACTCTCTCAGCCTGTCTTTATAGGAGAGTTTCTCCAGCCCTCTAATCATCTTTGTGACCGCCTCTGGACTCACTCCAACAGGTTCATGTCCTTTTTACTTTGGGCATCCCAGAGATAAAAACAATCCCGCAGGGGGCGTCTAATGAGAGTGGAGTGGAAGGGGAAAATTGCCTCCCTTGACCTGCTGGTAATACTCCTTTTGATGCATCCTAGGATATGGCTGGCTTTTTGGGCTGCAAATGCACACTGCTGTGTCTTATTGAGCTTCTTGTCAACCAACACTCCCAGTCTTTCTCCTTAGGCCTGCTTTCAAACCATCATCCAAGCAGCCTGTGTTTGTGCTTGGCTGACTGGGATTAGGCATTTTCTAGTCTACATAATACCCTACTTGATAACTTGAAATATCGGTCAGTTTGTAAAGGTTTTTTTGCTTAGATGAGCTGCCAAGTTCTGTTTCTATGTCTCTGTTTACACCCTGGAGGGTTTTTGAGGGTGTTCTTTGTCTCTGGAATCTTTGCTTCAAAGAGCCAATGCAAGTCTCTGTTTGCAAACCTTTCTTTGAACCTACACTAGATCTCTCTGGCACTCTTTTGCATCGCATGGTGAAAACTTGACCAGAAAAAGACAGTCGGAGTTCCTGATATCATGTTGCAACCAGAAAAATGCAAGCAAGATCTTTGAAAGTGTAAAAATTTGAAACTGAAATCTTAGTGACCAATTTAGTGAAGTTATATGGCCTCCATAGGTTCACCTGCTTTCATTCTCCACACAATGCAGAACTCTACAAATGGCAAGGAGAAAATAAGGAAAATGAGAAAGGAATGTGTTTGTGACTACAAAATTAGTGAGGAGGCAAGGAAAGAAAAAATAGAAATACTGTGTTAACTGAAAGGGTTGAAGCATCCCAAATTTCTTTATTGATATTACATTTGAGCAGCTGCTGCTTTTAATGATGCTCGGATCTTACTTTACCTGAAGGCAGAGATGAGAAGCTCTTTCTGGCTCTCTACAGAAGATCCTTGTCTTGTGTGTGATACAGATATGGTTCTCTTTAGCAGTTGAACAGTCAGATGTTATGGTAAGCATAGATGTAACAATGATAAAACAAGTGTGGGTGTTTATGTTGTTTGAGAAATAATCTATGGTCAGTGATGGAAAGCAGTGAAATACAACTGACCAAGAAAGAAAAGCTCAAGTTGTGTAATATGAATTTTATAAATGAAAAAGGCATGAATGTATCAGATGCTATAAAATGAGCAGACCACAACAGCATTTACAACTGTCAAACTCCATTTTAGCTCAGTGCAAGATAAGCTTTTAATATGTTCTTAACTTTTGTATTTGCTGGATCTTTACAGCGCATGTAACTTTAACATTGCCTTCAGTGGACTTGAGATGATACACCAGTCAAGCGATTTTAATTTTGACCAAAACCTACCTCCAAACCAGTGAATTTTCTCTAGTGGTATTTAATATCCTCATAGTCACTGCTTCTGGAAATGAGACTTTTATTGCTGACCCTAGGCAAAAAACAGTAACAAAACACGTTTGTGATGAACTTCCTCTTGGTGGTATAAAAGCTGTATGACTGTGGTAGCAAAAATAAAGGGGAAAAAAAGCATCTTGTTACAATAGGGGAAGATAGAAAGGATAATGTTAAAAAGGGTAAGGTCAAAAGAGAATTTAGCACTGCTAAAAGCACCAGAAGAGAATCCTTGGACCAAAACACTTCAGAATTATTCAGTAGCTTGGCTGTTCAGAAATATAGTCAAATGTCACAAGAAAAGTGTCTTTGGAAAAATTTTTAGAACAGAGTAGATCAAGCTCTGTGTGCTGCTTGAGCCAACAGGTAAATAAATTGTCAGAAGAGAGGATTGTCACTATTAACAGTTATGGCAGGGCAGCAGAGTGGCAACAAACAGCAGCAGCGCCTTTAGAAACACACTGGATAAGGAAAGTTAGCAGGACTGATACAAGGAGATGATCTACATGCAATTTTAATGCTGTCAGCAGTTATGTGATAGTTCCTTTACAGCAATGAAGGGACCTGAGGAAAAAGCACTGCAGTACTCATGTACCAGTCTTATGAGCCAAAAGATCTGAAGCCAATCAACTGCCTGCCTTTCTGTGAGGTGAAGGCTGCAGACAGAGAAGAAATAATTACCGTTGGGAATCCTGCTTAACCAGCTCCCCTGGTCAGGGAACAGCCTGGAAGGTCTTTGCTGAGGATATATATATATAGGTAATTTTTCCGGTTTTGGAAGCCTGGATGAACCCATTTCTACCACATGTCAAATGTGTCTCAGCAACAGTATTTTTCATTTTATACATACATATCACAACTATTTCTTATCAAAGCTAAGAAACTACTGAAGATTTTCTTTGAATCAAAAATTTAAATATGGAGAATAATATATGCTTATTAACAATATTTGTGTTGCATATCCTCTGAGCGGTTTGTCTACACATTGATTAATAACTACTCATTTACCACAAGTATTGTAAGCCTTTGAAAAGGATCTGAAAAGATAGCATCTAAAAATGAAAATGAAGGATATGTAACATGGAAAAAAATAGCTATATACAATATTTTTCTAAAATAATTTCCTTTCTGCAACTAAACATTACACATTGAAACAGACACTGTTTAAGAATTAATGCATTTACACATTCAATAAATGCTAAGTAGTCAGTTGTGATGTGGCTAGCAATCAGAGAAAACTATGTAGCTCAGTCATTTCTTAATTATTCTAATTGCTTGGTAAGATGTTTGCAAGTTATTGGGTTAAGATATGTGCTGCTAACTGGTATTGGAAGGCTGTCATTTTACCACTTGAAGAAGACAGCAACTCTCCAGTGTCCTCTACAAGAATGAGTTTTCTCAAAGATTATCTTTGTAAGAGAGTAGATCTCCAACATGGACAAGCCTTTGAAAAGCTTCATTTTTCTTGCACTGTGTCAGCTAAATTGTCCTGAGTAGACAAGACCTTCTTTGGTCAATCAGATATTCTTAGGTCAATTGCTTAGTGTGTTGTGTCCTAAGGATCATCTTATTTTGTACTGTCATAGTTCACTTCCAGTGCTAGCTATGGTGTGGTTCTAAACTTTCACCTTAATCAAATGCTTGTCATTACTTTGTCATGGTTATAATTTCTGAAATGTATTGTGGAGTTTGTTTTAATTTGTTCTATTTGTTTGTATTTTTGTTGTTGTGTTTTAAAATGTGTCAGTTGCAAATTCTGGGAAAAGCAAGTTCTGAATGGATTTTTTTTTTTTCTTTTGCCTCCTGTGGTAATAATTTCTTACAATGAGACAATTATTTTTTGGTCATAAATTCTTACCTCCTTCACATTCTATCTAACTTGAAAACCAGCTGGGACTTCAGGCTTGTTCTTAAGTTCAGCATTTTGTCATATACTTGGGTACACTTTGATTGATACAGATACAAGGTTCGTGTAACCATACAAGAAAAACATTATAGACTCAAGGAGAACCAATTGTCATCAGCAAGCCCATGTGCCTGGTCTGAGATGAATTTCCAGATCAAAATGTGTATTTTCTTTTTGCTTTTTGACAGAAAGGAGTACTTGACAGGTTTCTGGTTCTTCAGATGTCTCTTGATGGCTGGAAGAAGTGACAGCCCTCAGATCAGAATGGTATGCAACAGGCTACTGTGCTCTTGTACAAATCAAAACATGCTTTCAAACTTGAACCCTCTTTTCTGAGTTAGCAAAAGTATAGGGGGGAAAAATGATCATTAAACTTTACGTATCACAGATTAATGTTAAATATTCAGGTTTGAACGCAGTATGCAAGAGTCTTAGGCTGACAAAGTTGGTCTGAATATCTTTCAGGATACAATAAGAAGGGTTTTTTTTAATTATTTTATAACATTGTTAGCAGCATATGCAGTTTCTAAAATATTTATTTGACAATTTAGAGTTAAAAATTATGAAGACTTTCTTGAAATATTTCATTTATTCAAAAAAAAATGAAATGCTAAAAATCATTAATAATTTTAAGATTAAAATGGTTACTTCTTCCACGGTGCAGAAGGGACTCTGTTTTTTTCAAAAATTTCTTTTTTGAAAAAAAAATTAAAATGGGTTATTTTAGTTTTTTTTAATGTTTGCAAAAATAACTTACCATTTCTAACTCTAAGCCTTTTTAAAGCATTTTCAAAAGCTGCTGAATTATTTTTAATGTTTTGCATCAGTTGTAAATGCTGAAAAGGTACTATGTAGATTTAAGATCTTTATTTTCATACAGTTATTAACTAAATAATAAGAAACATAGCACTTAGTGCTTTGGAATTGTGTTGTTTTTATCAACAGTGCATGTGCATGTCAGAAAGTATTGACATATAGTGCGGTTTGTAAAAGGTATGCCACACAACACACAAATCACACTTGATTTCAGCTACTGATACTTTTTGTTACTGATGGCTCCTGAAAGAAGCCAGGTAAACTGCAGGCTAGTGATTACCAGGGATCTAACCTAGGGTCCAACCTTATAAATCACCACCACAGAACATTAGCCTTGATTTATGGCATATTAATGTTGTTGGAGTGTGAGAGAATGCATTATCTAACTATGCAGAACAAGAAAAGTAAAACCAGACAGAAGTAACGTTGACAGAGGAAAAAAGAGCGCTGGAAGCTGATCACTCACTAAGACTCAAGGTTGTTGTGATTCAAGGGTGATAATTCCCCGCTTTGCTAACAGGTCCTGCATTCACATACCCTACTTTGTACAGTAGTCCCTTAATCCATGAACATGTCATCTATGTTGGATATTAGGCAATATATATTTATAATGTAGATATTCAAAAACTATATGTAATTCTACTTGCAAAGCCTGTCCTTGGTAAAAGATATCCAAGGAAAAGTGATTCAGTGGAGACATGTGAACATTTTAATCGTCCTGGCATGAATCTGGGATGATAAATGACAATACTGAAACATTTCTCCTCAGAGCTTTTGTAGTCATTTTTTTAATGCAGGGGTCCCTTTCTACTTATTCAGACGCTGGTTACAGAACCCCAGATTGGGTGCTGATTGGTAAAATATTGAAAGAAATTGGAGTGTATTGCTGGTGGTTTGGATTGAGCCATCACAACATTTGAAGGAATCTTGGGGATCAGCTCAGAAATAAACTTGCTGTTGGAAAAGAAATATTTACTTAGCTGTTGTTATTTATCTAAAAAAGGAAGCAATTTTTAGTGGAATATGGTGATGAGTTTACACATCTGAATTAAATAAACATCTACCTGTTTGGGTACAGGTGCAACTTGTCAGTTCTTCCTGCTTTATTCAGACAGTGAGCGTAGAATAAGGGCAAGACAGCTGAATGAAGGACTCCAGCAAATGAGCTAGATTATAACAAAGGATGTTTTTTTGGAGTTGCTTAAAAGATTGACTGACCAAATCCTGCGTGATGACTTAGGTTTTTGTGGCAGTGCACAGTATCTTTTTGAACAGGTCTAATGTTTTCTTCATTGCCGCTTAAAAAAGCCTCATTAACACAAGATAATTGGCAGGGAATGATAATTTATATTATTTGAATTGTTTTAGAAGGAAGCTTGCAGTGGAAGTCTTTTTTTCCAGTTGGTACCAATTTGGTCTTGAAGCATGCAAAGAAGCTAGAAGACATTCATTGACGTGTGCAGGCATGAAAGCACAATGATCAAAACTGTTTTACCAAGATTATAGTTATGGAATTGCCACCTCTGCTTTGGAGAGCCCAAGGGAAATGCTTTGAGGTTTTCTGAACTTCAGTTTTGGAATTCTGAATATAATTAACAGCCAAGCATCCTGGCAGTTTTGAAAATATTAGTAAGAACTGTGGTTTATGACTTCTGTGATATTTTTCTTGCAGGAGTGTCTTGTCTCTTTTCAGATATATTACTTGGTGTTAGGACTGGCCCACAAGAATGCCTGGACTTTATTTTTCAGTGATGACTTATACCTCTTGCATTATTTGTACCACAGTCTCCCTATGATTCTTTCCCAAATTTAGCAATTACATTTTCTGAATTTCAAGGATATCTCTTGAAATCTAAGGTTGAAATGCCAAATATTGTCATCACAGATAAGCAGAAGAAGCTAACTAGAATTTCTCTAATTGAAATTATAAAGAAAATCTAGTGTGAAAATATCAATTTTTCACATAAGACAAAAGAAGGTGAAACGTCACCATTTCTTTCTCACTAGCCTTTAGCAAATTTTTCTGGGGACCTGGGGCACTGGGTGAGAAACTGAAAAAAGAAAATGTCAGTTTTTACATACAGAATTCCCCAAGTCAAAACTGATTCAGATGTCTTGCACTCATCTCCCCAGGTGAGAGGAGGTTTTCTCCACCAAAGTGTCAAAAGCACTGAAAACAGCTAATTTTACCAGGTTTGTTTTATGTGTGAAATAAAATGTTTGACATTGCCCTGTTTAACAGTACTGAGACAATGCCCATCTGTTCTAGCAATGGGGATCTCTCTGATGGAATGTCTCCCCTCTATTCAACATACATAAACATTATGTGGAAATTGAATTCCAATTGTAACTGGTAAACAATAGGATTTTTAAAAGGTTTGAGAATAAGATTACATAATGTTACAATAGTAAAGATTGATTTAAATGATTTTGATTTCTTGAGAGGGTTCTTCATATAATATCTATTTTACATGTGACACAAACCCCAAGACTGAAAAAAAAGAGTTGTTGTCTCTCAGACATTACTTTCTAATTAGCCAACAAGAACAATTAGGAAATGTTTCAGGTAGCTTTAATCTCTCTGCCTGGCTATGCATGGTTCATTTTTTATGTCAACAAGTACATGCTGGTATTTTAAAACAGATTTTTGTATGCTAATTTTCCTATTTCGCCATCTAAAAGGCTATAGCTTCCTGACTGTTAATTCCAGTCGACAGTGAAAGGTTTTGCTTATTCACCTCAAAATAATGTATTGTTGCCAAGTGATTTATAATAAACAGCATTTAAGAAAAAAATATGATGCTGATCAGTTTTGACAACTAAAAATGCATTATTAATGGCATAATAACATTGGCAGCATCTTGAAAACAAAATGATTGTGAAGAGTTTATTTTTCTTTTCAGACTGAGATTTATTCTTTTAGCTTAGACATAATTCTGGGTGGACAGGTCATTAAAGAGAAGAATATCAAAATTATTACATGTTAGAAAGTCTTGTGATGCTCCCTGTCAAATATAGAATGATAGGCACACTTAAAATAAAGTCAGATACATTATTCCCATTAAAATCCACTTTTACAATATCTGGTTTGACATACAGAACAGATATTTTAAGCGGGTATGTTAGAAAGTGAAATTGCCTTAACTGCTTGAATTTACTTAATGGCTGTTGATGAAAGATAACATTTCTTTTTCATCTATACACAGTCATATATGAACATAAATACTGGAACAAATATTTGAATAAAAATACAGCTCCGTGCATCTCTGTGGCAATTTTGCCATTGTAGTAAATGTAAAGCTACACTCTGAAGTGTAATTTATACTCTGCAGTTGTGAGAGAGGACAAGTAGTAGTATAAATTTTCAATATGCTTACCCATACATTTAAGGTATAGTATC
>JASSUY010044652.1:0-40976 GCA_032466535.1 Forpus xanthops
TTCCCATTTCCCCGGGACTGGGGAAGAAAAAGGGGGGGGTGCACAGAACTGTTTGAGGGGGGCCTCAAACTACGACACCATGGCTGACATGAGTTTTTCTCCTAAGTCCCCTTCAGCCTGGGTTAGAAGTCAGCCACCCCACATGTCTCCATGCTCTGGCGCCCCACGGCTTTGAATCACATCTGAATGCAGGTGTGGGTGGAGAATTGTGCTGTTTGGCCTTCACTCTGCTGGTGGTGGAGGCAAGTAAATATTAGCTAATGTCATTAGCCTGGAAGACATACGAGCTCCATATTTCAGCTCCCCCCCTTTTTGGACTTAGGAGCATGTGAGGGGATATTTACGATAGCTCCAACTCAACAGTACAGGCAATTCTCCTGTATGGATCTTGTGAGCTGTCTGTCCCAGCCCAAGCTATGGGAGCACCAACGCTCTTTTTAGCCCTGACCTTATTCTCAGTCGCAGCGGCAGCAAGCCTGGAACCGTGAGATTATCTTCTTTTGATTTTGGGGGGGCTTGGTGGAAGGGACTGTCATTGAAGGGTGGTGCTGAGGTGTTGCACTGTTTAACATCACAGAGCTGAACAGTGGGGCCCTGTGCTTAGGGAGGCTGAGATGGAGCAGCTCCTGCTGAATCCCACTGGAGCACTGGGCATCGAGCACCATTGCAGGTGAAGTCCTCAGTGTTTGCTTGGCAGGCACTGCACTGCACACACTGCAAAGCTACAGGAGGAAAGTTTTGCCTCTGTTCATCCTGTGCTGGTGGGTGTGAAATTTGGTGGGAGGACTGAAGCTTTGCGGCCAAGACACTGAGTCTTCAGCTTCATTCTTCATATGGCCTTGCTCTGTGTACTTGCAATTGGAGTATTGTACAATGGGCAGCTGTGTCCTGGCTGATGGCAAGGTGGTAGCAGGCAGATATCACGAGCATTCTAATTCCACATTTGGCATGCTGCTTCTTTCTGGAAAAGGAGCTGCATTGTAGTTCCTTGGCTGCAGGCCTCAAGGTATTTTTGACCCTTGGTCTACCTCTTCATGAAAGCAGCAGAGATGGATTCTGGGCTGTCCACCTCAGTCTGAATTGGTTTTGAACAACATCTGTTCTCTTCCAGTCATTATATGGTGGTATTCCCTGCTGTTATTCACTATTCCCAAGAGGAGAAGCTCTGCATTCACTTCATCTCCCTGACTGAGGCTGTCCACCTGGCTGTCACCTTGCAGGTGACAACCCAGAACCACACACTGGTGGAACGGGATGTGGAGAAGCCAGGCACTTTCCAGTGCATCACCTTCCAGGTGAGTGTAGCTGAGGCAGCTGATTTGGCAGTGGATGCTCCCACCTTCACTTCAGCCATGAGCCCAGCACTTCTCTCGGTCTCTGGATACACTGTCTTTTGCTTTGCCATGGCTTTCTAGCAGATTAAATATATTGCCATGCAAAATAAAGCAGTGTCCTGAAGCTTAGAAAAGTGGTAAATCTTTTATGTGCAGATGAAAACCTGTTCTTTTGATCTATATCAGCCCATTTCATCCTACTTTAAGCCTGTTGGAAAACAGTTTCAATTTACTTAGTGTTTAGCCCCTAGAAATGCAAGTCAATGCATTGGAAACATTCTTTTCATCCTCGCTTCCTCAGAAGCCTGCACTTTCAGATCCAAGGGGAGCATTCTGCTCTAAAGCTGCATCAATATAGTAAGGTATAGTTGCAGCCTGCATAGATGCTGAGCTTGCTTTAAGTTAGCTGTGATGGGTGCTAATGGCACTGAACACACTGAATTAACTGAATTTCACCCAGCAATCTGGGTATTTCTTGGGGGGCTTGAGTTCCTGTTGCTGCAATTTTGCTGCTCTAGTTATCTTAACTAGACACACTGAGGCTGGGGCACAACTGCAGGATATTCAGTTGTGTTTCTGGAGAGCCATGGAGATGTAGCTGGCGCTGACACTCTATGAACTGCCCCTGTCTGCCTCAGCACTGCACAAAGTCACTGTGCCTATGCCCTGATTGTCCTGCAGATTCAGCAGAACTCGAGGAATCACTGTAGTCACGTCTGGTTCTTGCATCAAGACAATGATTAACTAAGTGTTTGGTGCCAGCCCTTAGGAAAAAGCAAGTCCGGGTTCTAGAAAGTCAAGGGTCATTAGCAAAAAAAAGAACCTTTCTTCTGGTGAGCTTGGTCTTTCTGATATTGTCCCATTTTTGCCTAATCAGTGTCTCATCTCTTGTTACTGTCTTGGTCAGCTCCAAATTCTCTATGGTTTTTCTTGGTTTCATAGAAGTCTCACATTTAAGTGAAGTGGGAGAATAATGTGTCAGGTGGTTCATTCTTAGAAAGAGAATGACAGTAGCTGCTTCTTTTCCCTATAATGTCAAGCATGTTAGAGACAGAGTCATACACTGGAATTTGAACTTTGAAGTTCAGAGATCTTTTAACATTGAGGTGGTGTGTCACATCTGGGATAAGAGATGCAAAATCTCTGATGAATATGTTTTCCATTTCTTGTATCAACCAACCTAGGTGCCTGAATTCATTCCCAGGAAAAGAGATGGCTCCACGTCACACGTAAGACATGTCTCTTGGCTGCCTCTCCTCTTACCAACCAGAAAGCTTCAGCCTCTCCTGCATCTGAGCCATATTAATGCTGGAGAAGGAGGGTGGGAAAGATAGTAAAGGGGAGAAGAAAACATGGGAAGAGGCAAACATGAAAAGGAGAAAGAAAGAAAAAAGAGAATGAGGAAGCCGGGGAGCACAGAGAAGACTAAGATTAGGGAAAAGGGAGAGCTAAATCAAAGGAGTGGAAGGAAGAAAAGGGAAGTTGGAAAATTTGGTAGGACAGGTGCCTTCATTTTACATTCAAGCAGTTTGTAATCTCAGGCAGTTTGTTTTTTTTAACCTGACAGCCAGAGAAGGTGGTTTTTCTCCATGTCCTGATCCACAGTGAGGAAAATGTGCTCTTTGAGGGTCGCAAGAAGGTTCTGGTCAAGCCCCAGAAGAATGTAATTCTAGTAAAGACAGATAAGGACTTATACAAACCTGGAGAAACAGGTAAGGCAAAAAAGTGGCATGTGAAAATGGGGAGGGAATGATCAAGGTAACAGCCGCATCTGGGGAGAGGATTTCATGGAGTGCAGCAAGTTAAACTTGCTGGAGATGAAGAAGGCAGATGTCTACTATCAGATGTTTCCAGGAACAAACTGAGTCAAGATGTTCCTCTCAAGCAGTGCTGCACCAAATGCCCAGCCTGCTGCTCCTGGGTGTTTTTTGGTAAAGTATCTCTAGTGAGACATAAAAGAAAAGCCAGAACTGTCTAGGACACTGGACAACATTTTACTGTTTTTTGAAGACTGTTAATAATATTTAGGTAAAGGCATGCTCTAGAAGTACAAATACTTCACAGTCATTACAATATGAACAGCCTGCAGACAGACCAACCACGCTATTTAACACATCACTGCAGTCTTTCCAGGTAAAGGCAGGGAGCTTCTATAGCCCACAGCTGCATGTAAACCTCCCAGAGTCCTCTTGGTTGGGAGATGCTGGGGAGGGCTGTTTGGGGAAAGACCTGAATACCTCTGAGGTAAACAGAGAGACGTGAATACTGGAGCACAGAAAATGAGAATCAGATTTGTTCATATTGCAGCCAGAATGCTTTACTATCCTTTTCTTTGTATCTCCAGTGAGATTTCGAATTGTGAACATCAATGAGGACCTTAAGGTCTTTAAAAATGATGTGAGTATCACCTTGTGCTTTCCTAGAAGTAAGAGCCTCAGCATGAGACACATTGAGAGGCCCATGAAAGAGACATCTCTCTTCATGACTGTTAAACCACAGGAACTAATTATCTTTGAAGGGAATCTACTCATCCACTGGTCCCTTGGAGAAAAACTGCAGTGCAAGCCTACACAGGGGGAGAAGGAGACCTAGTGTGGGGTCTGCATAGAGTGGAAATTTCTGGTTGGGCCCTGTGTCAGGCAGTGTTGTTAATACTGATTCACATGGATGTGTTTTGTTCTGTATAAAACTGAACTTGTGTTTCTCTTGTTTTTACAGTATTCTCAGATATGGCTGCAGGTAAGTGACAAGGAATTGGCCAAAGGGCCACTGTCACTTCCACTTTTTCACTCCTGGACAGATTTGTGCCACAATTGTAACCTCACAAGGTTATGGTTGTGGTTCAGGTTCAGCTGAAGTCTTTCGTACCTGCTCAGCCTGGTTTCTTGACTGAAACCAGCACCTCTGTGATGCACACAGCTGAGCTAGAGGCAGGGCAGTAATGAACCTTTGCCAATCACTGCGTCTGCACAGAGCACAAAGCAGAAGGCAAAGTGGTCAGTAGGTGCAGCACAGACCACAGTGTTATGGCATTACCATTTCCTAGAAGCTTTGCAGTTCTTGGCAGCCTTTTCAATTCAAAAGTTAGGTAAAAGGATACTGGAGGGGGGAGGAGGAATCTGTCCTGGTGCTCTGGCATCCTCTGTACTGCAGCAAGGGTAAGCCCTCGTAGTTATCTTCTTGTGCCCATGTATGGCAGGAGCTGTCAAGTTCCAACCAGTGTGACTTGGTGGCTGTGAACATCCTTTCCCTAATAGGATCCTGAGCATAACCGTATTGCTGAATGGCTGGATGTTAAATCAAGGCATGGCATTGTGGATCTATCTTTCCCCCTGGCCTCTGAAGTACCCCTTGGGCTGTATACCATTTCAGTGCAACGAGACATGGCTATAAAAACCTTCAGTGTTGAAGAATATGGTAAGACTTGACAACAGAGATGAGGGGAAAGCAGTGTGGGTAGCTAAAGAAGAGAGCACGACAATGTGGCTATGTTCATCAGACCTTTTGCTCTGGGAGAACAGCAGACTAAGGTCTGTGCAGGCATCTGTGATGGGCTGGAGGTTATGCAATTGCATAGGTTACAAAGGAGAGGCTGTGGTCTGACATCTTATTCTAGCTGCAGCTGGGCCCTATGGTGAGCACTTTCTGCTGCTCATTGTCACCCTCTTCTAAGCTAGGTTTACTATCTACTCCAGTCAGCTACTATAATAGGAAGAGTCATCACATACTAGTCCCATTCAGTTACAGTAATGTAGGTATGGATGAAACCCTGTGCCATTTGAAGTGTTTTTGCTTGACAGAGTTAGAGTAGAAAGCAGACCCATGTGCAATTATAGCAGCAAGTAGAGGGTGGTGTCACTGAAGGCAGTAACAGCTATTGTAGCATGGTGATGGGGACATTAATGTCTTTCCCCCGTCTGGACTGCAGCTATAACCAAACTTGCAGTATCCATATTCAGTATTGTTTTTATTCTTTTATCCTTATCTTCCTCTCTTCTATGCAGTGCTGAAAAAATTTCAAATAAAAATTGAGCACCCTCCATTTATCACTACAGAGAATGAGGAATTTCAGCTGAAGGTCTGTGGCAAGTGAGTATATAGTATCATTGTGATCTCTGGTTTTTGACTCCACAGCCACCTCCAGATTGCCCGTAGCTGATAAATAGCTTTCCAGTATAATATCCTTGCATTACATTGTGGTTGAGGGATACAGATCACTCTCTGAAATGGGCTCATTCCTGCACCTGGTAATTTACTGTGAAAGACAGCAAGGATGCTGGGTATAGTGGGTGGAGAGGGATGCAAACTGATTTTAAAGGATGAGCTGAAGTTCCTGAACAAACTTGATACAAATCTCTCTCAGGCGCCACTTCCCCCAAATAACGGTGGGATCAATACTTCTGCTGAAGTGGCCAGCCTTCATGTGAATATTTCTCCTCTTTGACACAGGTATACTTATGGGAAGCCAGTTCAAGGGAAAATAGAAATTTTTATCAGATTATCCCAGTTCCTGGAAGAAGATTTATCAACTTCTGCTGAGAAGAGGGAGCAAACCAGCAGGATAGATGAACAAATAGAAGAGTGGAAAGCATTACCTGCTGGGCATGTATGTCTGTCCCCTTAACCTGCCCCAAGACATATCTGATGCGCACTAATGTTTAGTCTGGTGCCTTCCCACCTGCTAAACCTGATCAGACCATTGATTCCCCTTCCTGTGACTCAAAATACTGCTCTAGCTGTCCATATCTGACTCAGTGTATCGGGAGAAGGTGTAAGATCTATGTAAGTAATGACATCTAGGGCCCTTCCTCACGTGACGGTATCATGTAGTATGCAAACAGATCACCAGTCTATTCAGTCCTGTGATCATTCCCACCAATAAACACCAGCATCACAGCATTAAATGATCTGTGGCTAATGCCCTGTTTCTTGTTGTATCGATGGAGTTAATGGATCATCTTACATTTGCTAGTGTCCTTTCTGAGATTATGTCCAGTGTTGGTTACACTATCTGCACATTTGTGTTCCTTATATGCTTGTGGTTAAGCTCCATGCTTGGTTTTACCCATGGCTTTCAGATGCAGCTCTTTCAGCCTGAAAGTCTCAAGAAAATATTTCTAAATGTCAGACCAGCCGGCAACAAGCCAGAATAGAAAAATCCAGCTGGATCTTGGCGTCTTTTAAAATGCATCCAGCAGCAAAATATCTCCAGCTGGAATGCTGTACAGCCTAAGCTGTGCAAAACATCAACTGAATGCCAGCTCCCTCTCACCTTACATGTAAGAGGCCCTGCAAGGCTCTGTGGAGACTTCACTAGGCACAACTAGAAATAGTTTATCCACCTCCCCTCACTGGCAGACTGACTATACCCAGCCTCTGCTTTAATGCCTGGCAAAGCTCTTGCTGTTTGTTTAACACAGCCACGTCACAGAGATGGTCTTGACAGGAAAGCCATGCTGCCAGGCTTACTTCATCAGGGCTGTATAGTTTCAGGGAGGAAGTTACCTTTAGCTCAGGTAGAGACACCCACACTCTTCCAGATGCAGGGTCAAGGCTTAATCCAGTCTCCCGAGTTTGTCTGTGACATAATTAACCCTCATGTGATTTGCCTGAAGCATTTTTTTCTGCCACTTTTTTTGGATGACTATTTAATCCAAGCATATTGCTTTTCTTCCCTGGCTAAGATATCCATAATGGGTTTTTGAACTTCCATTTCTTCCACATGTTTGGAAACACTTCTTTTTGATTGCCCAGCATCTATGGGACAGCTTGTCTTCCTCCACACCATTTTCTTTCTCTCTGTGCATATCTCTCTTTCTGCAGACAAAGAAGGATGGCTGCACTACTTTTACAGTGAAGACAGAGACTCTGGAAATGAGTAAAACTGACAGCTATGTAACTGCAGTAGGAAAAATGGTGGAAGATGGAACAGGTACTGGAGAATCTGTGAAGTGTTCTCTCCCTTGAAAGCAACTTCTTTGGTTTTAGCCTTTCTGTGGCAGTTGAAATCATTTTCAGAAAAGTAACTTGAGGGTTCCCAAGTCCTGTGGCATGATGATGGTCCCTATTCCATGACCTCTTCCATCTGTTATTATGAGATTTCATAATCCTGTCCACCTTTCATCTCCACTACCACATATATAACTTTTTAGTGATTGACTGGGCACCAAAGTGCTCTTCAGCCAGTTGAGAAGCACCCACTAGCCATGGAAAAGCCTGCAATAAGTCCTGGTAGTTCTTGTTAATTGTAGTGTACCATCTTGACAGGTAATCCCTGCCCACTCTCTCTTACCTTCTCTTTTCCTAAGCCTGAGGCAGGGCTGATTAGGCACACTCCTGCTGTAAGGAATGCCATTCTGCTCCCTCTTAGTCTGACACCGTATTGACTATAAGGAGGTAGGTTTTCAGTATCAATGTTAGTGTGCACCTAGGGCTGGCCATTGGAGGTGCCCGCTGTTCAAACTGCCACACTGTGAGTGAGGTCCTTCAGGCCACTTTTAGGCGTCGACTGTATAGGTGCATATAACTAAACAGCCGTCTAGTTTATTTTCAATAAAGAGAAATAAGCACTTAAAAGGTACAATGTGTCATGTCACGAAGCAGCAGGCTCAGAAAGGTTGAGGGAATTACATCCTGGAAGAATGTATTTTCTCTCTTAAATTTAGAAGCTGTAGATGTTGTAAGTAATGTTGAAGCATCTTCTTGTCTTCTGCTTTCCTAAGAGCACTGCTAGGGTTTAACAGATTTCTCATCTCTCCACCCAGGAGCAGAGACTATGGAAATTACTAGCATTCCTATTGTGACAAGAGTGAAGTCTATAGAGTTTATCAATAATCATTTATTCTACAAACGTGGACTACCATACACAGGGAAGGTAACACCCATAAATCCCTTCTTTCCTGAGAATACATCATAGATTTAATCTTCTACAGGCAGAAAGCAACTATCTCCAGGAAAGTAAGTGCTGCTCTGCTGGTACCCTGCAAACATGAGTGAAGCCTCCTGTAGAAGCAATTTCTTCTCCCTGTCCTAACCTAGTTTATTCCCTGGACAGGAATTTTGGCGCCAGCTGCAGCCTCTGGAGGATTCCTCAAGAGTAGTTCCTGAAACTAGTCTGTGCAATAAAAGGCATATGGAATGGGGATGGCATCAGTAGGGAAACAACATTCCTTTCAGACACATGCTCATTGTACCTTGGCAAAAATCACTAATGCCTTGTGTATCACTTTAGACAGTCCTTTCTGATACATGGTCCCCTGGGTGATGCTGGGACTGCTGTCCCACTGGGACTAGAAACACTCTCACCTGAGCCAGTACTAACTGCAGCATGAAGAAGGGCAAGGAACAGTCAGTTAAGCTGTGGAAGACAAGGCTCTTTCTGATTATCAAGGATCCTGCAGTATTGTCCATGAAAAAGCTCAGGATATGAGGAAATCACCTTTTTCCCAAAAAATCTAGGCGCCTCATTTGACTGTACTACCTTTTATTTCTAGTGCTGAACAGCTGCATGCTGTTGGTTTTGTGTATTTATTTCACTTTTATTTGGATCCTTCCAACCTGTCTGGAAGCTAGAAGGCCTGAGAAAGCCCAGTGATAGAAACAATATTAAGCACTGGCAGTGGCTCAGTATGTGGCACCATGGAGTATTAACTTTCTCCCCTTTTTTTGCAGATGCTCTGCTACAGTGGAAAGTCTCCCCTTAGAAATGAAACAGTCTACCTAATAGTTGATGTCAATGATAAGGAGACACACCTGACATTCCTCACAGATGAAAATGGGGAAGCCCACTTCTCACTGGATACCACCAGCTGGAACAGCACAATGGTTTCTCTGAGGGTGAGCATTTGCCATAGAAAAAGGAGAATAAAGTGATGAAAGACTAAGCAAAGAGATGGGAAATAGAATAAATCTGAAGGTTTTGGAGCACACTCCTCTTGCTCCTAATCTCATTTGGCTATATCTGTAGAAGCATCTTGAATTACTCTCCAGTGCTATCTCCCCAGTGAAAGTGGAGGCTGTGCTGCAACATTTCAGACAAATAGTCACCAAAGGTGACCTGCTGTCCTGAGCTGAATCATGATCCTAAACTTTTATATCCTCCCCTCACCTTCCCTTGGCTCTGCTAAAAACATCTGCTAATTTGAATACTTCCTCAGAGGAAATCTCCCCTTACTCCACCCTGGGACATGCAGGAGGTGGATCAACACAACTATCTCTGTTGAACTTCATTTCTAGTGGGTACTCTTGCTCTGCAGCAGAGCTTACCTTGTTCAGCCTGAGTAGCTGGCAAGTAGCTGCTTTTGTCTTTCCTTCAACAGCAGACTCTGAAGTACTTGCCTGCTTCTCCTCACAACTTCTGCTCCTACACCTGGAGCTCATTGTTACCAGCCTGGGAGTGCACCCATCTTCCCACTAACTGCATTCCTGCAGCTGATACGGGATTAATTCCCAACTTGTGTTGCCATTCATTTCTCAGAGACTGGAACTACTGTTCCAGATGTTTTTCCCATAAACCTCCCCTCTTTTATGGGTAAGGTCCTCTAATTTTGGTTGGGCAGGATTTGGCGATCTGAGGTTCTGTAATCTAAGAAGTAGATTTCTCTGCTGAGGGAGCATGAGGACAGACTCTAATTCTTGTTCTTAGGCCAATGGCTATTGTCCAGAGAGCCCTAAAGTATCTGCAGAATTGGAGCTTCACCATACAAAAGCGGGTTTGTTGCCTGTTGTGCTTCAGGGCATCTGACCAGAAATATAAGTTGAAAACAGGGGTGCTGTAGTGGGATTAAAGTCTGGTGTGGGCTGTGTCCTCAAGAAAAGATAAAGGAAGATAAATGATTGTGGGATAATCTACTAAAACGTCATAAGAGAAAGTCTCAGACTTTAAAATGACATTTAAACAAAAGAATATTTTAAGCTTATAGATGTGTGGTCTGCCATCAGGTCAGGTAATAGCTTAGTCTTTTCAGAGAGTGTATAAACTTCCTCATATCGCTTGATACTGATTGCCAACTCATGGTTTTGTGTGCTGAAGGGTACCTACAGTCTTGGAAATGATGATGAGCAAGATTCTTCTGAAAGCTACACAGAAGTCAAAGACAGCTTCCACTGGTTGAAACCTTTCTACTCGGAAAGCAACAGCTTCCTTGAGATCAAGGCCAGGGATGATATGATGGCCTGTGATCAAGACCAGGAAGTCCAAGTGGATTATATCCTTGACCCAAATAAACTTGGCTCTGAAGTAGACCACATTGATTTCTACTACTTGGTGAGCACGGAAGACAGCTGAATCTCAGGGCAAGATCATGCTTATTGGTGTTTCACTTTTATCGCACAACACATATTTACTGACCGGAAAGAATAAGGTACTCCCAGGCCAGTATAAGTCTGTTTGTGAGTTCTATTCTACCCAAACCACCTCCTGTTTTCCAGGTCCTGGACTGGCTCCTAGCCCCCAGCTGCCTTGCTTTGTTAGAAGTGCCTTGACCTAAGCCTGAGCGAGGGGATACCTGCTATTAACCCTACATTCCCATGGGTGGCAGTGGAGGGCTATCCTGGTTTCTGCCCTGTGGGTATGCCCCAGAATTCCATCTGTGTCTGAGGCAATCTCTGGGGAAGATGACCTTCTGTATATTTACAGAAGGCCTGAAGCTGCATAGGGCCTTGATGAACTCCAGAAGTCTGTTATCATGTTGTTATCTTGAAGTCCACTTTCAAGAAAGTGAGTCCAAAGCAAATGTGACTACAGCGGGCCTAAGACATCATTAGTATATGGGCTCACTCATACGGTCAAAAGTACTGTATCCGGTAATATGAAAATCAGAGTTCACTGACACTGCTCTTAGCTTCAGACATACCTCTGGCTTTGCAGGAGGTCATGTCTTCTCATTTTCTAACCAACACCTCTCAAGTCCTCTTTGCAGCTATACTATCACCATCTGTGCTGCAACGCTTTAGGAGATGCCCTGCCAGGGGAGCTTCTGACATCTGTCAGACATCCTTCTCTCTTCTCTTGTTCTTTTCCCACTTTCCTCATGCTGTCAGAATTCAGACCTTTGAAAGACTCTTCTTGCTCTTCAGGTGATAGCTAAAGGCAAGATCCTCTTCAGTGGAGAGAAGCGGGTGCCAATCAATCAACATCAGAGTGAGTAGAAACACATGAAGTGCCTCATAACACACCCTAGAAAACTGTGACCTCTCTCCAGTGACAATCTCTGCAGGTCTTATTCTTATCTGCAGGTGGGAATTACTGAAATGAGATCTTAGTGGTTCTACTTCATTAGACCAACACAATTTCCTCTGAGTTCAGTGTCCTTCTAGGCAACTATCCTTCTGCCTTGTCTAATTCATCTACTATTGAACCTTATGACTTTGCTGCTAGATATAGAGAAAATATAAAATTTGTGTAGCTTGCCTGTTTATCTACTATCTATGCATTAGGGAAGAGGAATATTGTTGCTAAAGTTGAGCCAAACTATGTTTAATCTGTAATAGCTTGTGTGTGGGATGTCCTTATCTGCAGATAGAAATTATTAATGTCTCTTTTGAGTTTTATTTTCTGTGCAACCCCAATAAGCTGATTAATTGAATTCTTTGCCTCGCTTTCTTGCTGCTATCTTGTGCAGATCTGCAGGGCTCCTTCTCATTGTCTCTTACTGTTGGCAATGACTTCCTGCCTGACATCCTGCTTCTACTGTATGCAGTCTTCTTGGATGGAGAGGTGGTGGCTGATGTGGAACAGTTTCAAGTAGAAAAATGCTTTAGACACAAGGTGAGTAGAAACACAAAGAGTGAGATAGCACCATTGATGTACTGTACCCTGTTTTGGTTCCTGGTCCTGCTTTATCCTCAACCAAGTGGCTTAAGCTGTATATATGCCAAACCAGATGACCAGTGTTTTTGGCTGGGAAACACAACAGGTAACTTCTTACCAACACCAACTGGAAAGCCTTTCCCAAATAGTTAACCAGGATCTCTTAAACTCTGTTTTCTCCCTCATTCCCCATGACTGACATGGCAACACACTGTCCCGTGTTCTCCCTAATAGAGAAGTCTGCCTGATTAGCCTGTGGTAGGTCTGGATCAGAGGGTGGCAGATGTGTGGTAGTAGGGGAACTCTGGCTGAGCTGTACACACTGCAACCCCTGTAACCTTCCCAATGGATTTCCAGGAGGGGTTGTTTCAGCATCTCAGCCCACTTCCTTACCTTATTCTCTCTTTCCTTTTGCTCCCCAGACATCTAATAGTCATGAGGTCCCACTCTCCAATGCTAAGCCCCCCGACTCTCTCTTCTTTTCCAGGTGTCACTGGAATTCTCACACAAGGAGGAAGTCCCAGGATCAAAAGTCAATCTGAACCTCAAGGCTGCTCCAGGGTCCTTGTGCTCTGTCCAAGCTGTTGACAAGAGTGTCCTCCTGAAGAACAATAATACCCTAACAGCAAACACAGTGAGTACAGCCTCCTGTCACCAAACCCCTAGTATCTGCCTGCCTTCTCTCTCTATGCACTGGCAGAAAAAAGCCTATAGTCCATCCCAGGAGACGGCTGCAGTGTTAGGTGGCTGCCCTGGCATTCACTGTCCTCAGCCTCTTCTGAGCAGTTATGCAGCGACCAAGTTCCTTGTGCATCAGCCCTAAACTTTGGGCCTCTGCCTGGAGAGTGGTGGACATTGCATGGTACTGCAGGGGTAGGCAGAGAGAGCAGCTTCAAGGAGATGCTGGTGCTTTCCACTTGGACAGAGAGTGCTTACCAGCTGTCTCTCTGCTATTCCATCTTCCACCAGGCTAAACCTTTGAAATGGAGCTTTGCCCCAGTAGGGTCTTCCTATCCTTCTGCCTCCAACACTGCTGAATTATAGCAGCATGATGGATCAGGCAGAGCACCTGAGCAGTTCTTTAGAAAACATTTGAGTGGACAGCATGCAGAGCACACAGTTGCTGATGAACAGCAGTCATGATTTTGTCCACACCCAGTTGTGAGAATCCAGAAGGGTTGAATGAATTTACCTTAAAGCAGCTGTGTATTTCAGAGGAATGAACTTAAAACAAAAATACTGCAAGAATTGAAAGTCAAAACATAATCCCACAAACTATACCAGAGATAATACATATGTGTATACCTCATGCAGCAAAGTGGTAAGCTAAGTTATAGCAGGCCAGACTGCTACAAAGAAGCCTCACCAAATGCAGGGGGACTTCCTATACCAGTAAATAGGATCTATAGCGTGATCTAGTGGTCTATTTTACAGAAATGCATCTTCACTTGCATCTTCTACTAACAAGCATATAAAGTAGTAATCATTAAATATGTAAGTTAGGTGAGGCAATGCATTGTGTTCAAACTGAATCATATGTTTTTATCCTAATCTTGTACCCTAGAGTTGAAAGACTTGAACTGTCAGAGGTGAAAGTCTTGCAGATTGAAAGCTACTTGCCAACATTCACTCCTTGAGCTTAATGTCCTTTAGTTTAAGCTGGGCCTGTGTGAACTTACTCAACTGCAGAGCTTTACAAAGTATAGTAGAGGGCTACAATCCACATAGTTGACCCATACACATGCTGGTTGGCCACTTCCTCATGAAGACCTCTGTTTTTCCATTGCAGTTGTACAATAAGGTCTTTGATGACATCTTTACAATCGGAGAACGAGGGTTTCCTTATCACTTGGAAGACTTTGAGGCATACCCTTGTCTGCCCCAGAAGCCCAGTCTCCACAAAAAGATTCAGATGGGAGCACCATGGTACCAAAGTGATGCTGATGTCTTTAATCTGATTAAAGTGAGTATCCACACTTCCACTAAACCTTAACCTTTCCTGAGCCAGATGTTGCCAATATGCCATCCTGAATGCCTAAAGGAATTCAGTCTTTGCAAACTTCAGTTACCCCAACTTTGATTGCTACAAGTCATCTGTACTTTGCTGTTCAGTGTAGCTGCACTCATCTGGGGACTATAGGGAGAGATGAAACTTATGAGTAATCATAGTGGATTCTACCTGATTACAGAAGTATAAAAATGAACAAATCTACTTTAGGCTACCATAGCTACAAAGGGTGAGTGGCAAGAAATACCAGTAAGACCTGACCACCTCACCATAATTTGATTGTTTGCCACTTGGCTATTACTTTATTTGCAAAGTGTTTACTCTGTTTCATTAAATCTCTTCTTACCTCTCCTCAAAGCATTTTAAATAAAAACAAGTCCTTTGCAATTTGGCTTTCTAGCTAGCTGTCAAGGCAAATGACAAAATAAGCTGATCAGCTAACAAGTACAATAGCCAGAAAAAAAGATATAACAGCATGTCTGCTAAATGAAACCAAAGAAGTGCTGCTTCTGCCAGAATGCTGTTTAGAGAAATATATGCAAGTAAAAGCATATACTCAAAACAGGAGTAGCCACACTGAAAACAAGCCAAAATGGAGACGGAATTGCATAGTCTTCTCAGGCTGACAGAACTCTACTTTGCAAATACAGACCCTGATTCCCCCCGGAGGCATGGTACTGTACTGTCTTTTACATGCTTACTCCTACACTATATCAGATGCTAATTAAAGGAGACCCTCCTATTCCAATTATTAGTGATCCTGGAACAGATGACTGTCCTGTAACATATTACTAAGTCTACAGGCATATATAGCCTGTACAGAAAGGGTGAGGGCTCCTATGATCCATGAAACGGTTTGGTACTGCAAGAAAGTGGAAGAGTTCTCAGTGATTTGCAGGCCATTAAATCAAAGCAAGGATTGCTTACAGGATGAAATACCTGCCTTCTGTGTGATGATGTCTTTTTCTCAGCCCATGACCATGGGTATGCATTCAATATTGCACATGAGAAGCACAGGCCCTAAGAGACTGAGTCTCATTCAGACAAAATCAGAATCCAAACTAAGTTGCGACCAAATTGCCCATCAGTTTTCTAAGCCAGGACTGGTACTAACTTGTCCTGGTTTAAGCCCAGTCAGAAACACAGAACCATGCAGCTGCTCGCTCATTCTTTCCTTTCTTGTGTAAGAATGGTTACGTGTGAACAGTTACATCTCTCCATTCTAAAACTCTGCAGCAATTTAAAGCTTGCATTATGTTTTGCTTAGGCTTTTTTCATGGGATATATGGTGTTTGATTCTGTCTCATTGTTAGGGTCAGGCATATGAAGGACAGATCTAGTTGAAATTTATGAGAAGTAAGAATTGGCACCAGTATTCCTCGTAAGTTGGTTTCCATTTCTCATGCACTGCCTGAAGTCTGAGCCTGTAATTTTTTGCATATGTATTTAAACAAGCATAGTTCAAAATGGTTTCCGCTACCAACAGCCCCCTTATGATACCTACTATCGTGAGATATTGCAAACATTTCATGTTCCCTTTTATTAATCACTGCTTTACTGCTTTCACTGTTTTCTCAGATATTGCGCATGAAAATACTAACCAATACTAGAATCAAGAAACCAGTTTCTTGCATGCAACCAGGCTTTGAGGAAAAGATGTATTCTCGAAAAGGCAATGTTGCTGGTAAGGAATCAGATATGTCTATCTCCTTGACTGAAGAGTATCTCCTTTCTCAGTTCTGGCCAGCCTGCAGCTGAAGTAGCTGATTTCGACCCTGCTGTGTTTCTCCCTTGTGTATGGGAGGAATAAAGCCTCTGTCCATTTCAATGAACCTGATTTATAAATCACAGACAAAAGTTCAAAGCCCTGTGCTTTATTGGCTGGCCCTACAATGCAGAAAATATACTATACTGTCCACTAGCACTTTCACAGACTGAGTGCCACTCCACCTGATGATGCTGTCTCTCCTGAATCCTGACCAATCTTGCATATCTGTCAGACTGAGCCTAAGGCTAAACTCCACCCAAGTCTGCCTCCCTAAAGCCACATTCCCTAAAAATACATAATCTGTGTCAGATTCTCACTGAAACACCAACCCTCTTGTTGAAACGTCCACTCTTGTTGTGCGTCACAAAGCATTTACAGTTTGTGTTAGATTGCTTGTGAATGAAGAATTAATTTCACCTGTAGCTACATACGCTTTTTTTCTGATGTATCACTTGCTTTCCAGTAGAAAGTCATGCTGTCCATGGTGATTCTGCACCTCATTCTCAAGACAAGAAGCCAAAACCACGGACGCTTTTCCCAGAGACCTGGATTTGGGATTTGGTCTCTGTTGGGTTGGTAACAGCTTCTACCTGACTTTCCCAGATAAACCCCTGGTGTTTTCTGACTGCTTCTAAGTTCTCCTCTCCCTCTTCCTGCTGTAGGGATGATGGGCAAGTGTCTCTCCAAGTTGCTGTACCTGACACTATCACAGAATGGAATGCCAACACCTTCTGTGTTGCTGATACTGGCTTTGGGTTGTCACCTCTGACCACTCTTAGGGTCTTCCAGCCTTTCTTTGTGGATCTGTCACTTCCATACTCTGTGATCCAAGGAGAGACTTTCAGCCTAAAAGCCACTGTCTTCAACTACCTCAAGGACTGTATCCAGGTAAGCATTTACCCAATTACGCAGCCTCTGTCAAAACAAAAACTTGGGTGCAAAGGTAAGCTATGACCTTCTCAGAAACCCTAGATACTGGCATCTGGGTCACAAAGCACTACCTCTCCCTGCATGAACCAAGGTGTTTGTCCCTTCATGCACTGCCTGTCACTAACCCTATGCCAACATGCGCTTGTACATCCCACTACACTCAGGTGCACACCACGCTCACAGAGACCCCAGAACTGCAGGTGGGTGCCTGTCCAGGCTGCCAGTTCACCAGCTGCCTCTGCGCCAATGAAGCGAAAACCTTCATGTGGAACGTGACAGCCACCAGGCTGGGTGAGGTTGAGCAGAGGGATGTATGGCAGCTAAGTGGGAGGAAGGGTGGAATTTGCCTGCCTCTGCATATTTGATCTCAATGTTTGTACATACAGCTGTCTGCTGCAAGTGCTCAGCAATGTGCCCCTGTGCTCCCTGTAGGCAAAGTGAATGTCACTGTCAGCAGTGTGGCAGAAGATTCACACAGTCTGTGTGCTAACAGGGTTACTGTGACACCTTTACAAGGAGAGAGAGACACAGTAACAAAACCTCTGCTTGTGAAGGTGAGTCACATCTCAGGGTGGAGCACACCTGGGGAAAATGGGTCATTCCCTGAAGCAGTTAGCAAAATGCTAAGAGGAAGTTTAATCTCTCCTTGGAAGCAGACAGGCATGCTGAGCCACGGTGTCTTCCTTTCCTGACTTCTGTATCTGAACTACTTTTTCTCCGTCTGCAGCCAGGAGGTGTCCTACAAGAGAAGACCCAGAATGCCTTTCTTTGTGCTGCAGGTATGGGACAAAACTCTCAACTGTTACTGATCATGACAGGAGGATTGAAAGGAGAGGGCCACTGCAAATACCCAGAGGTGGGGATATTGTCAGAGGGCAACCACTGGTGGTACCGTCTCTGTCTGAGAGAACAACAATTATAGTTTGTCCATGTCTGGCAAAGTTTCCTGTATTGAGGCATTTGTTTGCAAGTCTTGGCTGTCTCAGAGTCACACTGAGCCTCACCTGCATCTCCTTGGGATGTTGCACTTGTGTGTGATACTTCTTTCATGGGATAAATTTCTGGTTTCTGCCTTCCTCAGATAATTCTGTCTCTGAAGAGTTCTCCCTGACTCTGCCTGCAGAAGTGCTGGAGGGATCTGGACGAGCCACTTTCTCTGTAATTGGTGAGAAAGACCTTCCCTGCTCTTGGGTCCTCAGTGGGAAGAACTTGCACTTAATGATGCATCAGCCCAGCTCCTCACGAGATAAGGGGTGTACTGCTGGCCTCAGAAATGTGGATCAAGTAATCTTTCTCAGTATTTATACCTCTCATAAGGAATTATCCTGGGTTATCCCCAGGTGGCTCAAGAAGACACAAAATGGGGTATCATCTTCTCTGACATATGTCACTGCCATCAACCTAAATGAACCAAAACCATCCTGGCAAATTTCCACCTAGTTTGCTGCTGTAATTCTTCTCCCTCCTTGATACCCACTCAGGAATGAAAGCTCTCATCACCTTTTCCAGACCCACTCAAGTTTCCTATACCCTCCCTCCTCCCAGAACCATGATGTTTTTCCCTTTCTGTGCTGGACTAATCTAGGAGAGGTCAGCAGAAACCATCATCCCTGTTAAGTGCGCAGCTGGCTCTTTTCCAGAAATCCCAGTAGAGTTGAGAGAAGGTAGCAATCCTTTCATTTCATTCTGCTGAATGTCTCTGTTTTAATTTTCTCCTGACCCTCCACCTCAAACCTAAGGGGACATCATGGGCCCAGCACTTCAAAATTTAGACCAGCTGCTAAGAATGCCCTTTGGTTGTGGTGAACAGAACATGGTTCAGTTTGCACCAAACATCTTCATACTCCAATACTTGAATAAGACTAAACAACTGGTCCCAGAAATTGAAGATGAAGCACTGAAATTCCTGAAAACAGGTAAATATTGTCCTTTGTTCTTCTGCTCCAAAATAAAAGTAATATAAATCAAGAATGTGGTTCACTGGTCTGGTAGAGAGGTGCAGGGAGAAGTGGGAGCACTGCCAGAGCTGTGACAAAGAAGGGTATTACAGAGAATAAAGGATATGTCTCATGGAAGGAAAAGTGTGCTTGTGAAGAAACAGAACTTCTGTCTCTCACTGTTATTGAGGTACTAACCATGCTTTTTAGTGAAGGGTGTAGGTAATTAATGATTTCCATCATTATGTGATGCCAATGGTTTGTTCTTCTATCAGTCTGAGGCAGATGGAAGTCCCCTGTGGAAATGGCATCAGCTGCTATTAACTGGAATAAAAAATGGCCCCTGGGGATAGATAGGAATTTGGTAGATTACTGTTTTCCCATGTTTTAGGACACATATTGTGGGGGCATGTCAACTCTGTCCGGGTTAATCTGAACTTAATAAAGTACAGTCCCATTTTGCAAAGTGCCTCACATTTCAGCCTACCAGTCTCCTTACCCTGCTATGCTGGAAGCTTAGCAGCCTCCCATGGGAAGGGTTATATAGGGTCCATGGGTTGGGTTATGTTTCCTCTCTTTCCCCCTTTCTTTCTTGTACTGCAAGTGGGTCAGTTATTTAGGAGAGAGGGACCTACTCAAGAGACCAGCAGCAGCAGAGGAGCAAGCTGGGGGGTAATCAAGTGAAGCCCTGTGGAGGGTGGAGGAAGAGCCATCAGATGCAGGTAGTGTTTTGCCCTCAGAGCTTTCTCTAAAAACAAAGAAGTGCTGTTTTGAGTCCCAACAGGGGTAGCAGAAGTACTGAAAAACAAACTGGATATCATATTGGTCCCTTCTAGGAAAAGTCTTCCTCCTCACTCTTAACTCCTACAGCTAATTTATTCACAGCATGGTACTCACAAAAGTTCCCTGGGGCATGGGTAGACATGTGATGGCAAACCATGTCACTATTCTGCAAAACAGCAGGGCAGATACCCACAGTATTTGCATGTAACAGCTCTAGTCATGTAGAGCAGCTGCATGCCACTCTTCAGTGGTGCTCTGCAACTGCTTCCTGTCATGCTGGTGTGGGGTGCATGGGGAATTGTGGGGTGGGAGGTTTGCCTCAATGTCTCTGACTGTAGAACCTGGTGAAGTCTCTTCCTGTGGAGCTTTCTTCCCACAGCCAGATACAGTTTGAGATGCTACAGGCCCTCACACTGAGAGTCCTGTCCTTGCATCCATCTTCATAGGTTACCAGCGTCAGCTGCTCTACAGACATGATGATGGCTCATACAGTGCTTTTGGGAAAGGTGACAAACAGGGCAACACATGGTGAGTGACCAGAGTTGTTACTGTCATCCCAAATCTATTATCCTTGTTGGTTCAGCTCCTGGCTGTGACATGGGATTCTTTTGTGCTCTGCTCACAGGCTGACAGCTTTTGTAGCCAGGTCCTTTGGACAAGCCAGCTCTCACATCTACATCAATAAGGATCATGTGCACAGTGCCCTGCTCTGGCTGCAGAAGCACCAGCTGCCCAGTGGCTGCTTCCAGAGTGTGGGAAAGCTCTTTAACAATGACTTGAAGGTATGGATGCCAGACATGGGAGTGGGAGCAGGAGAAGCACAATGTGAGGCACAGAGTTGCTTTCCCAGGCTCTTTTTCTGTGCACGGTAGCACAAAGCAATATGCCCATGGCCTAGCACAGCCAAGGCAGCTTCCCAGAGCAGAACAAAAAAGCATGGTCTAAAATCACTGGCGTTTCCTCCAGGTGATGTTTTAATCATGGAATCACAGAATGGTTTGGGTTGGAAAGGACCTTCAGACCATCCAGTTCCAACCCCTCTGCCCTGGGCAGGGACACCTCACACCAGACCATGTCACCCAAGGCTCTGTCCAACCTGGCCTTGAACACTGCCAGGGATGGAGCATTTACCACTTCCTTGGGCAGCCTGTTCCAGTGCCTCACCACCCTCACAGTAAAGAACTTTCTTACATCTAACCTGCACTTCCCCTGTTTCGGTTTAAATCCATCACTCCTTGTTCTATCACTACAGTCCCTGATGAAAAGTCCCTCTCTAGTATCCTTGTAGGATACTTTGCAGGATCTCTGCTAGGATTTCTTCATTTTTAGTTTAGTCAAAAGGCAGCATGGCCAATTGTGCCAGGGCACTTCAAGGGCATGGGAAGAAATATTTCTATGTTTTAGTGCTTGTCTAGAATACCCTGGCTGCATTCTCCCTCTTTTTGTGCCTTATGACACACAATACACTCCAGATAGCCCTGATTACGTGCTCTAATATGAGATTATCTGAAGATACAGCTGTTGTCCACCTCTCAAAAAGTATGACTTTTTGAACCTGACACCCCCAAAAAAATCCCTGCAGTGTAGCTGAAAATGCGCCAAGCTGTTGGTAAACATGAATTGGGTTAATTGTCGTTGTAAAGGTAAGATTGCAAGGCCACCCATATTAAATACAAGGCAGATTTATGAAAGAAAAGAGTCTGCTATTTTAGAAAAGGGTTAAGTTTTTTCCTTAAAATTTGGATGCCATATTAAAAAAAAAAAATCCAGAGTGTACGTGTAGGCTGTCCATCCTTGTCTGATTTTCATTCATTTCCCAGCTTGGGCTTTCTGTTTGAACAGAACTTTCTGGGATAGGTTTTGTCTCTCCTCTCCCTTTATACTTCAAAATTTCTGCTGTTCAGTATGAACACTGCTTTTCAGCAGCTCAGCCTAAATTCCCCTTCTCATTTTAGATGTTGTCGTGTCTCATGTCTGAGCATACAAGCAGAACTTCCCAAAGAACAAATGTCCTCTGATGGGATAAGAGGCTCATAACCATATTAACCTGTAGCTTCTTACAATTGGCTAAACTGTATGTAAGCTTGCATTGCTTCTTGTATGCAAATCCTGCATCATAAACACTTTGTTCAGGAGTCTAGTTATAACATATTTAAGAAAATAAATAGATTAACAGTCTGTTTCATGCCTTTCTGTGAGAAGGCATGCCTTGGCTGGATGCACAATATGGCTCTGAGGCTGCACTCAACACTAGATTTTCATTACATTCAGTAAGTGAACCTGAAGTGCTTTCCTTCAGTTCCCATATGTCCAGGAATTCCCTGAGGCATGCTACTGTCCTCTCTCAGATATACCATCCACAGGCAGTTTCAGTGGCTATACAATGACAAGCAATCAGTGTTTGTTTTTGCCCTTTTCTGATGTTAGTCTGTGTGACTTGCAGGGTGGTGTGGATGATACAATCTCATTAACAGCCTATATTGCTGCTGCAGTGGCGGAGCTCCATCTGGAGAAGAATGTAAGTCACATGCAAACTCATGCAGGGCTTGGCAGTGTCCTCCCCAGGTCTATGGTTTCAGGGAGTACCCAGCTTGAGTTGGTGAAATGTTTTGCCATGTCTCACCTTTGTATACAATAAGCTCAATAGGAAATAGTTAACTTGGAAAGGAGTTCTTAATATAAAAGGCTTGACCTGCAGTAAAGCAGAGCATGTGCCATTCGGAACTTATCTCAGGGGAAACAATTACTTCTGAAAATGGCTCAGGGCTTGCAGGGTGATGCAGTAGTTTTCATTAAACCACCCAATATAGCCAAAGGATAAAAAAAAAGAGCACCTTTCAGGTATGCAACCCCCCTCCTTCAGCCTGAAACAAAAGCAGTGATCTTCAGGCCAAGAGCAGACTCTTCTAGCTGTAATGGGCTCATATTCCAGCCTTTCTGGTACAGTTCTGAGAACACCATTGTACCCCCTCAGGAACTGAGGCCCACACAGTGCAGCTCTGACAGTTCTGAGCCAGCATGTTACCAGACACTTCCTACAGCCGGATTCTCAAGTGTATTTACAATCCCCCCCTCCCAGTGATATGTCCAGTCAGGTCTTTGTTTTCAACCCACAGCGGGTGATGCTTTGTCCATTCCACATTTCACAGCCATGCGAGAGATATTAGAGCTGAAATACATCAAAGATGTATCTGGGATGCTGGACAGTTGGGGATATATTTTCACAACAACTTTTTTTTTTTGTCAGAGGAAATTCACTGGGTTGAAATTCCTTTCTCAGGTCACCATGCTGGATGATGCCTTACGTTGCCTCAAGAATGTAACACTTGATAAAACAAGCCTTTATGTCAAGGCTTTGATGGCTTATGTCTTCACACTGAGTCAGGATATGGAGATGAGAGAGCAGCTCCTGCATATGCTGGAAAAGGAAACCAGTACGTTGCTGTTTAGAAGATTTTGGGTTCTAGAGGCAATGACTGTGTTTGAAGCCTGATATCTGTAGGATTTAATTGCAGTGATTTGGAAAATTTAACTGTTCTCAGATTGGCTTTTGTGTCAGAAAATGGTAATCCCTTGAAGCTGTGAGGGTCTCTAGTTTTCTAAGACCCAGGAACAATTTCTAATTTAAAGCAACAGAAGTGATCCATGCTCAATTTGTGTGGTCAAAGGACACACTTGAGTTTCAGTGCTCCCACCGTTCTTCAGCAATTCATCTGTAGTGCAAGAGATCTTACAGAGGAAACTTGGTTCACCATGTCTATTCACCTGCTGGTCAGGGCATTTACAGGGCAGGATTTACAGTGCTTTTTGACTGCTTCTCCGTTGCTGCTTTACTCAGCTCAGGGCCCTTGTGTGGATACATATTTATTGCTGTGCTGCTGATCTTGGTTCTTCCTTTTGTCTCTTTAATGTGGGTCAAGTCGTAGTTTTCTTTGGCTTTTGTTTCCACTGTTAATAGTTAGCAATGACTTGACAAGAGCAATGGAGTTGTAAGAGTGGGAAAGGTATCCTACATGTTTAAATGTCTGTGTACTGCGTACTGAGTCTGAGGATGTGACTGCAGTTTGCCTGCTGGAGAATCTCTGCCTCAGAGGTTTATCTTCTGCTGGCTACAGACCCCTTTCTGCATTAGCTTCACTATCAGGATTACAGCTGGATCTTAAAGAGGAGTTTAATGTTTTTTAAATAATCAAGGTTAACTTAATCTATAGGTCAGCAGTAGCTGCATCTTCAATAAACCTTCTACCACTTCATTTAAAACTTGTTCTGCTTACACCACCTTGGGAGTAGTAAATGGTAAATCCCTCATGCAAAACCCTTCCATTCTGATACGCATAATGAAGTTATACCAGCCCATAGATGGGGGATCCTTGTTTAGTCCTGAGCTAAACTCTAAAGCCTTATGCTGGTTTGGGGCAAACAAGTGATTTTGTGATTCTATTTCAAAAGTGAAGGTTCCTTCTAAAAACTGATTCAGAATTTAAAAGCATTTCAAGGTTTCATATTTGTACCTTTGCAGGAGATAACTACAATTCAGCTGAATTCTAAATTCTTAGATGAATTTTGATTAGCTCCCTACCATCACTATAGCAAAACATTCGACTGGACTCAAGTGTATTCAATGCCTATAAGCTTAGACCATAGGTGGGAGGCCAGCTCTAGCTTAAATTGTCCTAGCCTATGCACTGCATAGTGAGGATGCCAACAAAATGAGTTGGGTAGTCTTGCTCCTCTGGTAGCCCATCAGCAGTTCTCCCTCAAAGGGTGACCAATTCTTGCACAATAGATACAAATGACTGGAAATGGATCCCACAGCTTTTCAGCACAGGGGGCCTTGTCATACTGTCCTAGGGAAATGCAGAAACAGCAAAAAAGTCAAAGCTTGAGTACTTAGCTTTGAATATGCACAGTACACAAAGATTAGTAAGACTAGGACTGTGCTTTAAGCAAAAAGCCTCTGTTCAGAGTAAACGGTTTCTAGGAAAACTGTTTTTTTGGAGAAACTCTTTGAGGATTTAAGGCCTGGATCTCCCTGTGCTTTCAAAGGAAAAAAGTGGAGCCTGTTATAGAAAGCTGGCCCTGCAGAGTGCACAATCAACAAAAGTGATTGGCTTCTGCACTCTGAGGTGCCCTGGAAAGGCATATGTATTTCCAATGGTATATAGGAAACTGTCAGTCCTTGAAGAATACTTGGGCAAGAGAAGTTGATGTTCATAGGTTCTTCTCTTCCACATGTTTCTCCCCCCATCAGCAGAACTCCTGGCATCACATTCCAGTAGTGAAGAATCTTCTTCTATGATTGAGACAGTAGCCTACATCCTCCTGGCTCATGTCTCCAAACCAGACTTGGCATTCAACGAAACCTCAGTAAGCAAGATTGTGCACTGGCTCAGTGGAAAAAGAAATGCCTTTGGTGGATTTGCTTCCACACAGGTAACAAGTTGGGGAAAGTCATGGGGGAAAGAGAGATACTGTGCCTGGAGTGACGTGCACACCTCTCATGTGGACATCACTTTAGATCCATCCTTTGCATACATAAGCCTCCTTGGGAAGGGGAATGCCAGGGGGGAACTCTTTTTCTGTGTGGCATAACTGAGATTACCCAGAGCCTGGGGCTGCTAACCCCAGGGCTCAGAAGCCACCCTTTCCAGGTAACAGAAAGTAATCCAGCTGCCTGTGGCACAGACCTTACCTATGCACTTAGTGGCATAGATCCTGCTTCTGCCAGAGTGCGAAATGGGGCCATGAGGAGTGCTGTTCTCCCTTCAGTGCCTGAGCTAATGTGCTGCATCTTGTACTGCCTGGTTCCACAGCAAAGTGACTCTCTCTCTACCTTCAGGACACAGTTGTTAGCCTGCATGCCCTCGCTCAGTATGCAGCCCTGATTCCTCAGGAGATCAGAGATGTAAAGGTGACAGTGAAAGGCAAGGATACTTCTCCATTGGAGTTCCATGTGCACAGGAACAACAAGTTGGTCCTGCATCAGACATCTCTCCTGGCAGTCCCAGGGATGTACACAGTACAAGCAACTGGCAGCGGCTGTGTTTATGTACAGGTGTGTATATACAAGGAAAAGAATTGTAAGGTTTTACCACTGACTATTAAAGTGAGGGTTGGCTCTAAGGAGACACTATAGCCTCAGATTCTGAGTAGGATTTAGTTTTCTAGGCAGAATCATGTCAAGCTTGAAGGAGCTCAGGTATACTCTGTTGAAATGGTTTTATTGTAACCATCTATGGTATCTTAATCTCAGAAATGTCTTAGCTTTGCTGCCCCATGCTACAGAGCCATGTCATTGTAAAGACAGCAGTAGATCTGAGGCAAGGAGTGATGAGACGCGGAACAGTACTTGCTTCTATACTGAACATATGTTGCTGTCATTGCTTCAGGAGCTAAGCACTGTTTATCTTCTGACTCAATATTCTTTGGATTGTTATCACACACAGAGATAAGGAGAGACGTAGGATCAAGGTCTTCTTATCTCAGTACACCAACACAACTGGTCCATTTTATTTTTCTAGCAGCTTTGGTAGTAGTCCTCTTATGAGCCACTCATGAAGCAAAGAACTCAAGCCACTCCCTATGAAAACCTCCCTCACTGTGTCACTTCTGTTGAGCCATCTCTTCTGTTCAGAGAATTTGCAAGCAGTGTATAGACAAGAGGACATAACAATGATTTAGTGTTAATGCATGTAGGAGGTAACTAGGACTTGCACTGCTTGGCTAGACTTGACTATAGTTAATAAGCATATGATATCTGACGAATACTGCTGACCGGTCAGGTATCAGGCATATGCAGGAAGATTGGCCTATGCTGCACTTTGGAGTGTGATCAACCCTCTTATTAAATTGTCGTCTTCTGATTCCTAACTCTTCCTTTCTTTCAGGTTTTATACTTGTTTTGTCAGTATTTTTCCTCTTGAGACCTGGAACTGATAATTATTCTCATGCTAACAGTTAACAGTCATATTTCTTTCTCCTTAGGGGCAATGCTTCAGCTAATGTACTTTCTCACATCTTAATGATTTTTTTTTTTCAGTAAGGCTGAGACATTTCTGTAGTGAATGAGGCCTTGGATCACATATAGCTAAGCCTCCATGCTGAGGGCTACATTTGGCGGATGTACCTGATGCTGAGTGCTAAACAGCTCATCTGAACAACAAGTACAGCAGGGCCATCTATGTTAGCCACTGGTTACCAATTCCTTAAAAGCTGGAGGCACAGGTAGTCCTTTAGCTCAGACAGGGAAGCTCGAGGACATTTCACAGAGATATTTTCTTCCCCAACAGGCTGCTTTGTACTATAACATCCCACCACCAGAAACAGAAGAAGTCTTCATTCTAGATGTGGAAACAGTACCAAGAGAATATGATGGTGTCAGGAAACAGCTTGACATCCATGTGTCTGTCAGGTATGAGATTCTTTGAAGGTCTTTCTTTAGTGGAGTCCAGTAACATGATCAACTCCCCCTCAACCCCCCCTAAAACCTCCTGTCTGTGGAGGCAAAGACACAGGGGAAGACTCTCTTCTTCTCCATAGATCCCAAAGAGATTCTCAGCTGTGACCTGGAGAAGCATGGGCATGCATTTGCAGTGCCACAGCAACTATTTCAATCAGCACAGAGTAGCTCAACAGTCCAAGAGCACTAGCAGCTGAGATGGCGTTGTTTCCAAGAGCCCGAGTTTCCTTCCTGAGAGACACTTGGCAGCCTCGGTTGAACCAGGCCTGAGGTGCATTCTTCTGTAGTGTAAACCTCTGCTGGAACCAGATAGCAACAATTCCAGTCCCTATCCTTATTTCACTTGGCTGTGTCTGTCTAGGATGAGTGTCTTGGTCCATATTCTCCACACCCTACTGTCTTGAAAGTAACATCTCCATGTTGCAGAGGCCATGAAGCCATAACGTATTAACCATAACACATTCACTGCACAACCTGTTTAATATTGAGCAAGTAGATGGGGGCAAATTTTTTGTCCCTTTTGCCTATCACTTAGGCATGCTGCTGAGCTTTGACACCACTGTAGAGCAGGCCAGAGTCCAAAAGTGTTCGTTAGTATCTCGTAGACATGTTGTGATGCCTTCCACATCTAATGTGCTTCTCTCCTGCCTTTTTCAGTTATGTAGGGGACCGTGAGACCAGTAACATGGCCCTCATTGTGGTGGAGATGCTGTCAGGGTTCATTCCTGTGAAGAGCTCTGTGAAAGAGGTAAGACTTTTGCCTCTGGCCTTCCCTGAAGACATGAAAATGTGTTTTTCTGATGTAGCTGAGCCAGAAATATCTAAATGTTTAAGAACTGCTGGAGAATGGTATCTACTTATCTTGCTACAAATTAATTAAACTAAGAAAATGCAGATACAGTGGGCTATTTCACAAGGCAGTTTTCCACTTACGGAACTGATAGTGCAGTTTTCTATGGTCAGTAGTGAGCATCACATATACAGTGAGAGGTTAGAGAGAAGCTGAAAAGCACCTAGTTAGAATCATCTGGGGATGCACTGAGACCCTTTGCCATTGCCAGTCCCATTTGTAGGGATACACAATAAAGTTGCATTGAATCCTGTATAGTTGTTTGATTACATGCTCCAGTGTTCCAGCAGATAATGAGGAACTTATACCATATCCTCCTATTATCCATGTTTCTCTCTGCTGCAAGTGCTGAAAGTAGGAACATGGCTCAAGGACAGTTGTCCCATATGTGAAAAAAAAATCTTCCCGAGACTTTGTGCACTCTCAACAACCTTAGTACCATTATAGCTGGGTTACACAGGTCTTCCCCTGACCAGGCTGAATGCTTTGGTCAGCAGTGGTTCACTGACAAATACTAAACTTGGTGTGAGACAACAGGGAGGCGAATGTTCTGGTGCTAACCAAGCTCATCTCTTGTCTTCCTATGCAGCTGGAGAAGATACCTCTGGCAAAAAAGACAGAGGTAAAACCAGACAAAGTCACAATCTACTTGGAAGAGGTAAGAGAAAGACCACAGGCAGCTGCCTACTTAAATAATAGCAACTGTAGTACTTTGTGCAGGACCCTCAGAGATCAGAAATGCAAATTTGTAGGCTGGTCAAGGATGTTAAAATTTTGTCAGAAGAGTGTGGAAGAACTTGGAAAGGTAGAAAAAGAAATCTGTGATGCAGAGGGAATAAAGTTGGTATGCAGATGACTTCGAGATGGCCAGTGGATTTCTGCTAATTCTAATTCTTCTCTCCAGCTGGGTAAGACTTCTCTGAAGTTTAACATCTCAGTGGAACAAGATGTTGAAGTTCAGAACCTGAAAGCGGCAACAGTGTATGTCTACGACTACTATAAGCCAGGTGAGATTTCAATGACATAAACAAAGAGTAACTATTATATCTCCATTCAGACACAGTTCTGTCTATGTCCCATATTCCCTATCTCTCTTATTTTGGTGCACTTTTTCCTGCAACTCCAAACTTGGGTTTCCTCTGTATTAAACTCTAACATTCAAGAAACAGAATCAATTGCTTTTCTGTTCTTGAGATGAGACTGCCTGGCATTATGATTATGTTGTGGTGTGTATGTGATCAAAATTACTGTGGTTTTTATTTCCTCTAGCTTCAAGCTATGTCTCTGTGGAAAGAAAGCTTCTCTGTCAATTTAGGATGTTTCCTCCAGCTTCTTGGCAGCCTTGAAAATACTTAGAAATTTATTTAAAATCACTGTTACATGCTGTCACCCTGATCCACCAGAAGGCAGAATTTAGTTCTGTGCTTTTCATGTGTGAAAATTTTACTATCCATTTTGTACTGAGAGGGTAATAGAAAAATAATTTCTTACCCTGTAAAGCTCTAAAAGAACTACCAGCACAAAGAAGAGAGATCTTGGAGTTATTTTGAGTCTCTCAGTATGAGCCAAAACAGCAGATGGAATATTAAGAATTATTTATTTATTTTTTTTATAATTTGAGAACAAAATGGAAAAACTATCACTGAAGATTCAGAAAGCAGCACCACAGGCCTACATGCTGTACACTGAATTCTATTCTTGGTCCCCTTTCCACACCATGTCAAGAAGACAAGACTTCTTAATCCAGCATTTACAGAGCTAAATATTGTCACCTGCTCCCTTTGCTATTCCATCCTGTACAAGGATGATCGTGTTTAGTACATACATTTTAAAAATTGATATCTCACATGAGAATACTAACTACCCATAAAAAATCAAGGCTATTGGGACGCATTAATGAAAGGCTCTCTACTTACAAAAATGTCTTTGCATTAGAAGGCATCACAATACGTACAGGGGTCTTTTACAGCTGTATGGGAGGTATGCTGGAAAGACAGACCATTGGTCTGACCCAATGTAGATATTTTTCTGTTCCTGCATTCACAGTGTGAAGGGTAAATAAAAATTAAGGTAGTGGGATGGTTGTGTTAAAAGAGTAAGAAGCCTGGCATTACCCTACAATGCAGTTCTGCAGCTCACTGCTCTTTCTCTTTTGTTTCTACAGATGACCACACAGCAAGAGAGTATGTTTTCCCTTGCAGTTCAGGTTAGTCTTTACAAACTTCCAAGGTGGAAACAGCTGACTCAAAGCAGGTCCTGTAGAGCCTTCTTTGTCTTCAGGTTGAATTGGAATCTACTGTACTAGTTGTGGGCATAGGTCCTAGCCCAGGTATAATCTCAATGCGGACCAAGCCCTTAGCATACCATGAAAGGTTAAAAAGATCTTTTTTTATTCCATTTCCATACACTCTTCACATGTGCAGTTCTTACAGCATCTCAAATATGAATGCAATTGGAAATGCCTATTTCAATGACAGAAAGATGACATCCTCTAAGTTCTCTTAGCTTTTAGATAGCTTCCTAAAAATTCACCAGGCATTTTGTCTTTTCTTGCTTTTTCTTTCCATAGATACCTCAAAGAAGGTTCCTACTAGAATGTCCTGACTCTGCAATCAATAATCTGAATTTTATGTTTCCATAAAGAAAACATCATTGATCTGGCTCTCTGTTGGACACACCCTATTTCCTTTGATCCTAAGTTTCCATGTGAAACCTGGCTTAATACACAGTAATTTGGGATCAAGTGAAATAAAGTATGTGGAATATGGAGATAAGGCAGTGACTTGACGCTTGATGAAGATTTTAATGCCTGAAAAAAAGAGAAACATTACTTAGGTCATGGTTGAATACTTTGCTTTTGGTCATCATAGTGGCTTTATTCTTCCTGTGTTCCCTGAGTCCCATCTCTGGGCTACCTTCTCAGTAGAGTTAACAGAACAGTTTGTCTACAAACAAACTCTAAGCAAAAAAAGACATTCTAACCCTCATCTGATCCACTACATGGCCTTTTTGAATCATCTTTATGTCATAACTGAAGAGTAGGAACAGGCAGAAAAGAACTGTGTAACAGTGCCTTATGAAGGGAGGCCATAAGACTGAAATAACAACCCTTCCACATTCATGATATATTGTGTGGCCTCTTGTTTGTTTCCATTTCTTATGCCAAGCATGAGTATTTTAAAAACTCTAAAAGTGCATTATCCTGCAGATATCACTTTCAAATCCCATTTCCATTAGCTCAAGGAATCAAGGATTTTCTTTCAATGTCTACTGTTTTAAAAGCAAGTCTTCCAAGCCATATAAAAGAAGGGTTAGATCTGGATGTGTTTGTGGGGCTATTTTTATATGTCCTGTGCTTCTTTTTTTTTTTTTTTTTTGGAAGTAAACATTTGTAATCTCCTTTTAGTGATTTAGTTACCTGTCATAAAAAGAAAAAGCAATATGAGGCAGTGATGGCTGCTGTCTGCATGCAGGACATGCGAAGCTAGCACTACTCTAGAAATTTAATGAAAAGAGAATACATTAATAGATGTTGCATGTAGTGAACTATCCATGATCTTCTTCAGGTTACTGCAGTTTTACCTTCCTGGTGACAATGTAAATGGGTATTGTCCTTACAGTTTTCTCTGTATACCTGTCTTGCAGGAGGACATCAAGCAGCTAGCTAAGACAACCTCAGAAAGCTAGCATATTAAAGTCATGTGCATATACTATGGATATAGGGTAAGACTAACACTTGTATAAACCACTGCTATGTGTCACCAACTTGCAGCACCAAGACTGGGGCAGTACCTGGATGGCATCATAGGTCCTGCACTGTGGGCATGCTCCTGGAGCCAGGGCTAGTAAAAGACGCTCTTCCCTTAAGACACACACTGAGCAACAGATGGTGCCCAGGAGATATGATCCTGGAAGATGAAAAAATGACACTACATGTTTAAAATAGATCAGGAGCTGCAGAAGAGCCCTTAGGGTTGATAGTCTAGCTAGGACTAGTAGCAGAGGCAGGCAGAGATCTTTTCATCCACATCCCAACTGCAGGGTTACTCCAGCTGTGGACCTGAAATCAGATGGAGACAGCAAGAAAAAGATATTGGGATCCTGTACGCAGTTGATTATACCTGCAAATCCACCTCTTCTGCTTCTTAGGTGGCTTGTCAACTACCTTTACTCTGGTGCCTAAAAATCACAGTGTGGGTGAATTTCCTCTGCACCCTCCAACTCAAACCCATGGGAAAATGGTCTTAGTATCCAAAAAGGACCAAAACCTCACTATGTACCCTGGCTGTGAAAGAGGGTGATGGCAGCATCACAGGCTGAGAAAGAATAGGACATACTTTGATAATACTTTAAGGGCTCTGAACAGAGCCATGTAAACCAATCAACTACTGAAAAAAAAAAAAAAATCAACAAAACACCCAAAGCACCCAAGCCCCCAGCAGTGGAAATTCCCCTTACCTGGCTGTCATGGCCTGACACATGAATAAATCTTACCCAATCTTTCCCTCTGTCTTGGAAGCAGGGACCCTGCAGCAAAGGGGTGGCAATGAGGAGTGGGGAGGAGAGAGGGACTGTAGGAACATAGGATGGGGAAGGCAGACAGGACCCTCTTGGGTTAGTAGAGACACTGAGATGGAGCTGTAGCTGTTGGGGAACTCAGGGGAAGGCAAAACCCTGCCTCCCACACCCACTGCCAATATGGCCAGTCCCCTTCTCTCAAAGCCCTGATTGCCAAGCTGCCCTAAGACCTCTGCCTGGTCCAAGGCATGTCTGTGCCTTCACCACCACCCTGCACGCCTTCTTCCCTCAATTCCCTCCTTCCTGTCTTCACATAGCACTTTTTCTCCCTCCCTCTATCACCTGCACCAAGGATCCTGTCTTGCTCAGGGTGTCTCTTGCTCTGTGACCTGCTAACACTCCCATAAAATCTCCAGCCCATCCCCTGCTCCTGGGATACTCTCTCCCCAGTAGTGTTTCTTGTCAACACCTGCCTGCAGGTAATTATTCCTGGTTCTCCACTTCCTCTTCACACTGTCCTGCTTCTCTATTGCCTACACTGTAACCCCAAGTCTCAGCCCCATTGCTCACATGGCCTTGCCTAAACTGCTGTCAGAGCTGCCTGTCCCAAACACTTGTTCCCAAAACAGTCCATGCCTCTTCCAAAATTCTCTGGGTGCCCAAGCATTCTGTCCACTCCTGTATTTCTTCCCTCTTCACTTTAATGGTTGGCAAATCTGTCTTTCCCTCTGTCATGGTTTGACTTAACTGGATTATATGCCTCTTTCCCATTTGTGCAAGACCCCTGCTTACTCTTCCTCTTGGTTTCTGTTCTGCTTGTCTTCTCTTACTTCACTAGTTACTTTATATTTCTCTGTGTCCCCTTCAGGCAAAGGATTTGGACACTTGACTTGCATGACCACTTCCCTTAAAACTGAATTCAGTTTTCCCATGCCTAGACTGTCTGGATGGGTTATTCAGCAGCCTGGGTGTCTGTGCTTGTTTAGACTCTGTCAACACCCAGTCCTATCTTATTAAGACATTAACTCAGATGGCCAATCCTTACCCATGGCACTACTCAAAAAAGATAACAATCTGATGAATTTCAGGATGCAGCACATGCATCCTGAAGAGTAAATTGCATGCAGATGGCTCATAAGGATATGCAGTGCCACAAGCAAGGTAGCAGATATAAAAGGTGGGATACTAGATAAGAAAAACAGGTACTAGTTTTATAGAGCTGATTAGCAAGGGAGAAGTTACCAAGGGCATAAATATGAAGTAACACTATGAAATTAACAAGCCCACGACCAATGGAGAGAAAGTGAACAAGGTGAGCTGTGTACCTGGGAGATGACAATGCTTCTAAAGAGGAAGTACCTAGCAGAGAAAAAAGAAGGGCAAGGAGTATAAAGTGAACATATGTGACCAGGATCATCTGGAGGATGCCTGTGTAGCAGCCTTTGCCTGATCAACACAGCTTGCAAGAGGACAGTAAATCTAATTTTTCTCTGACTGTTCAGAACAATCTGTCTATTAAGGTGGGCAGAGCCAGACCTTCCTCCCCTACTCATCATTGTTCTTGGTCTTGCCCAGTAGGGACAGGAAAAAACAAAATTGAAAGTCTCACGGAAGTGCCCAAAAAGCATTTAGAGGAGGTAGAAAACCTGGAGAACCAAGTGATTCTGTGGGCAACTGATATAAAAAGGAGGACAGGGCTGAGTTCAAGCAAAAATACAAAGGAACTGAGAGAGGCCTCCAAGGAGCTTTCCCATAGCATTGCCATTTCCCAAGACCTCGTGGGAGTCAATAGGTACTGTTCAGTGATGCTCTGCCAATGGAAAAGAAAGGACAAACTGTGCCTTACAATCTCCCAGTTGCCTTCCTGGCAAGTTTCTTCCTTGGGTATTTGGGCTGGACTGAAGGAGCTTTGTGAGCAGGGTTCTCTAATTTTGTTGAATCTGGTTCAGATAGTGGGGTTACAAATAAAAACTGAAGGCTGTAAGCCAGTGTTCTCAGTGTGCCCATGAGCTAGTCTCTCCTGCCTCTAAATGAACATGTGTCAAGGGTCTGTTTTACAGCCTACATCATCAGATGGCCATGAAATTAGATATAAATAGAAAGAGTCCCATCAAGACTGATGATAGGAAGTCTTGCCACCTTGTATCTGCACGAGTTAGGTAAGTAAGGAAATCAAGTATGTGAAATGTTAACACAAAAAGATGTTTCTGGGCTACAGTTTCAAATGAGATGGATGTTGTTCAGCTGCATATGAGATGAGCTCAGGAAGCTGACAAAGCAGAGGGCTGAAAAAGAGCTGCTGTATGGGTAAGCTTCCTTAAGAGACAAATGTACAGTAGAAGTCAGTGAGGTCTTCACCTCTTGGAGAAAACATTAGGCAATGAAGTAAGTGGATAGTCTGTGCTGGGTGGGCAATCTGATGCTTGTTCAGTTCTGTTGACTGTAGAAAGGTGCTCCCTGTCCTTGGTGACATTCTATAGGAAACATCTTTTGGTTCAAGAAAGGAATCTTTGCTATATGTAAGCAAAAGTGGAGTGTGAGTAGCTGGCAGATGAGATGTCTGGGAGACTTCCTCCCAACACCTCACTACAGCCATTGTGTGGGTCTTGGCTGCCCAGATGGCCTAGAGACAATAAGGGAATTTCCTGAAAAGTTTTGCAACTTCAGACTGCATAAAGAAGGTCCTGAAAAGCATATTACAGAAGGCAGCTACCGGGCAACCTGGTAACTAGCGTCTCAAATAACACGGGATTTTCTGCAAAGAAGGGTCGTAAAATGTATGGGAAGTAGGCCCTGTAAAAGAGGACTGTAAGCCCATGAGGTAGCCCCAAACAGATTGCTACATTGTTAGGTGCTATTATAAAAAATTAAAAGCATATTTATAATCTATACATGAAGAAGAGTTTATAAAATTAACAGGTAGGGATCCGCTGAAGCACTGATAAATCATAAAGGTTTGACATGTATGACTTACTTGGGATTTGTGGTTATCTGCCAGTACTGTGTAAATAGGACTGAAAGACTTCACTGCTTCTCATGGGTGCAGAAGAATCAGTTTCCTAGGCTTTCACAGAGCCTCTGCAATGGTCATATAGAAAACTGAAAGGAGCCCTCTTCCAAAGAGAAGTTAGGACACAGGACAGTTAAGTTGTTGTTACTCTCCAGGAAGTTGGATACATGACTATATTCTGGCTCATGGATATTACTTGTATGTTCAACTAACATGCTTCAGTTTGGAGACAGAGCAATGATTGATGAATCTGCCTTCCTTACTTCTCTGACATTTTGCCCCCTGAACAGGGAAGAAATACAAAACTGCAGAGCTGGTGTTTGGAATTGTAAAACTTGTTACTGAGGACTGTTGACAATATACAGAGTATAAAGTTAATCCCAAGATTTTTTTTCTCATTTTTGAGGTAAACAATGACCTATATTTGTCTCTTGTAGATGCAGGACAATAACAGACTTTTAAAATAGCTACTACTGAGAACCATGTGAGACTCCATGGCTCAATCTGATGATCTCTCTGAGTGGTAAGCGTACCTGTAGACTCATGTGATGGCTTGCCAAGTTTTAATCATATCCGACAGGTTAGTTTTCTACCAAGGTCAAATAGCTTCACTAAGGTGTTTTGTTCAGCCCACAGTTAAATCCAAGACATGCAATAGATGAATAAGTAATTTTTAAAGCATTCTTGGATTTCTTTTGTTAATATAATTTGTTTCAATAGAGGCCCTGGAATGTGGCTTACCTTTGACATTCAAAGATGCTTCTTTCCTTAGAAAGGTCTAAAACTTGTAACTTCTTGTGTTGTATGGTTTGCCACACAGTGGGCTTATTCCCACACTCTCACTTATGTTGATAAACAATATAGTTGATACTGTCTTGATGGCCAGGCCCAGAAATATTTACAAGTAGACTGATATGTATCAGCTTTTGCTTGTTGACTTGATTTTCCTTTCATATGCAGTTCACATCTTAAAGGTGATGTTGAGAAGGATGCCTTCAGGGTACTTCAGGTAACTGACTCCTGGTGCAGGCTCCTCACAAAGCATTTGGGTCTTCCCTTTCTGTGTTCAACTTCCCAGTCCCTGCAGGGAGCAGAAAGGTAGTTTGGCATGCATTGACCTGTTGCTTTTTTTGAGGAATGGAAAACAAAGATGAGGAAACACGTGGTTGCAGCCTCTCTACTTTCTCAGCTTGCAAACTTGGAGAAGCCTTGTAATGATAGGAAGCACAGATTCACACTAAGATCGGTCATGAAGGAAATAGCATGTAGGGCAGAGATGTGGGAAAGGTAGTGGTATGTAAAGACCTATCTGAAATGCAAGGCTGCAGAGGTCAGTGGACTTAGAAACTGTCAGAGTCAGATGAACTTTTGCCAGAGACAAGACAGAATGGCAACTAGACACTAGGGATGCTATGACCACCTCCTGCCCATCTTCTTCCTTCTGGAGATGGTGATCAGCCAGACAGGCCAGGGCTAGCAGGAGGTTGTTGAAGAGATTCAGTGATGTGGTGAGGCTGTGGATGGGCTGGTGTTTATGTGGAGGAAGGTGTATATCAAAAGCTAAAATCTGGGCAGCCTGTAAGAAGTACACTGCAGTTATTGCAGTAAGTGGGATAAATTGCACTTACATATTCCAGTAAGCTGGGAATAATGTCAAGCTGTTCTCTGAACAGGAAGACATCTCAGGCTTGGAGGTCAGTCTGAATCAGATTTCTGCTCCCCTTGTACCATCACGGTGTAGAAAAAAGGCAAATGCAGACACGTCAGGCTAGATGTTTTTATATGCTTGTGCTATATGAATCTGTACGGCACAGGATGCAGCTGTGCTAAGTCGTGATGTTTACTCACGCATGTATGAGGTTCATTTGCTACCAGAGTCTTCCTCCTGCTGAATTAGAAAAACCGTAAACCCAGAACGTGCACTTTTCCTGCAGGGCCACTGAGTGTCACCATCACTCCGTGGCTTGCTCTTAAGATGCCGTTTCTCCAGCAAAACCCCTTTGTTGAAACGGGTCGGAAAGGAAAAAAATATAATTGGAATGAAAATAAGCTGCTTCTTGCTGAGAAGATCTGCACCTAAAATGTGAGTAAGCAGTACTACCTATGGAATGATTCCTGGCTTATATTTAGGCATAGCCCTTGACAGGTTTCCAGCCAGACCCTATAAGCCAGACTCACAAATTATAGCAGGAGCCTCAAGTGACAAGAATTACGGGATGGAAAAGTGCTTCATCAGGAAACACTAAAAAGGCCAACATTCCACCATTTGGTGAGCAGAATGAACGGAATTTGGTGAGGGACTGAGATTTACAAAAATAATGAAGGTGATGCATAAAGCAAATGGAAATCTTTCCATGGCAGACTGGGGATACATTTTTAAAACACATAAACAAGGTACTTTACATTATAGGAACCTACTGCTACAGGAGTTATGGGAGCAAATAATATTAGCAGGTTCAGAAATGTCATAGACAAACTAATGAAAAAATGGTCTGTACCAAAGGAAATAGATTGTGATCGTTCCTCCACCATCCTTACTGCCATGCTTGGATGTGGGAGTAGGCCAAGGGGAATGAACTGTAGGTACTGGCCAGATGCACTTGCGCTGCCTGAAAAGTATTAAAAGGCATCCAGATCTGGTGCACTGAAAAATCCAGGGCCTTTCTTCATTCATTCCTGGGCCCATGGAGATGAGTGGAAGCTTCTTACTTTGTTTCACATACCAACCACCAGTAGTTTGGTGGTGTGCAAGTTCACAATAGTGAGACAAGGGAGCACCAAATGTAAAAAGTTCTGGATAAGGATGGGTTTGGTGGTTTTGTAATGGAAAATAACTGGTGCTTGAAGGTAAATGACACAGTTTTGGGTCCTTAGGGCCTAAGTACAAAAAATGTGGGAAAAATAATAGAAATACAGGACCTGGGGATGGGGAGTGCCTGGACCTAGCAAATGTCCAGGATGCGCACAGTTAAACTGGCTGATGGGTGGAGGGGTAGGATAATTGCTATGTTTGTGGTGTTAATGAACCTATTAAGCTGGTGTAGACATCTACTGGGGAGTATCCCAGACTAGCAGATGTCCAGGGTGGGAGCAGTTAAACTAACTGATGTCTGTAACATTCATTAAACCGGTGCTTCAAAGACTGCCAGCAGTTATAAAGACTGTTGGAAGAAGTAAAGGACTCTCAAAGACCACCAACACATTTTTGTCTGTATGTGGGAAACTTTGTGGAAAATGATGTAGTTCATGTGTAGCCTCATGAATGTGCGTGTGTGCCCAAGTGACTACATAAGGAGGGCCTGTGTGGCAATACGGGGACGCACGTTAGATGGAGCTATCCTCAGTGTCTCCCTGTGCCGCAATAAAGAATGCCTGCTTGTCAACTTGAAAACTGTTGGCGAGTTTGTTCCTGGAGTTTTCTAGGAATCAATAGGCATGCACATGACGGGAGACAAGACTTCAATGATACCTGTGTAAACACAGTGTCAGCGGCCTGATTCTCTTCCTGAGGACCAGAGCTCAGAGACATGCACCTTCACAGGTCTCTCAGGTTTCTGGCCTCCTCAGACCTTTCACCCTCTTGCTGTCTAGACAGACCTGTTTGTTACTGGATCACACACACACACACAAAGAGCACAGTCACACTGGAAATATTCAAATAAACATAGATAATACAGACTGTGATCAGGTGCAAAAGTTGCCCAGATAAACATACTGATTACATTTGACCAGCTTAGTTTATCCATCTCTTCATTTTCCTGCACTTGTTTGCATCTGTTCCACCTTGATCCCTCCATTTTCCTGCCTGTAATTCTCACCCCAAACACACCAAAGTAGTGTTGCAAATCCTCAAATTCTATCTATTCCAACATCTCTCCACCCCACCCCCTGAAGCACCCCCCAGTAAGTCCTAAAGCCTCTTTACTGCTGTAGTTCCTCTCATTTGCATAGATTCTAGAGTTTCCTCACTTGAATTGCCTTCATTGGGTTTTACAACAGGGACAAATGGCTTAGTCTATGGTCCAGTCGTTGAGGGTTTTAGGAGTGGTTATTCACAGGGATTACATTGGCTGAGCTCCTTGCTTTGTAATTGTTCCTTTCATCACTATCTGGCCTTTTAATTTGAATAGCCTTAAATATTTTCTATAGCTTTTATATTTTTTTTGGTAAGAGAATCAGCCAGCTTTCCACCTGAATTAAAAAAGAACCCCCAGCATTTGGAGCCAGTAACAGTCCAAACCCTCTACAGTAGTTTAGACGGCAGCAAATGTTATCCTGTAATTCTAAATCAATGGGACTGGATCTTTTGAGCATGGATAGTCCAGCACTTTAATTACTGAGCCAGATGCAATGTTATTGCCACATGAAGCTCAAATATGTCATTTGCAGTAGTAGTTATGATGCTCATAGCCTCAGCAATGCCTGAGCTTCTGCATCTTGTACACATAAGATGGAGCATGATTTTGTTTATGCTTGCCTTTTGCCTCTTCCCACTCATCTTTGGCACTTGAGCTGTTACCCTTAAGGAAAACTCACCAGCCGTCATTAAGCTGAGCCACTGCTCAGACTGATGGCGTATTTCTTGTTTTCTTAGAAATGGTTGTGCTAAAAAATAACAATAATAACTCTCAAAAAGCATCAGTTCTTCTGTCAGTTGCCAGGCTTAGGGTAAAAGTGCTTGGTGAAACTTGGTTTTGAGAGTAATAAAGGGAAGCAAGCCCCAGGTGCCTGCACAGTCCAGCTTCTCTTCCTAAAGTCAACAAGCTCCAGCACTGTGGTTTCTTCACTCTGTTTACACAGGTTTCCAACGTGCACCTCTGCATGTGCCCTATATACCTGGACAGAAAACCTCCCAGGCCCTGCTACTACCACGGTGTCCAGCAAGGCTTGTCCCAGGTACCCAGAAAGCATTTTACAGCCTATAGGAAACTACTAACGTTTAATGAGGCTAACCAGAAGGCCTGATGGCAGATGTCCCAGCACACAGGACAACCTGTATAGCCTGGACAGCCAGGCTGTGAGGATTATCACGTGTCAGGATTATCATGATCATCAGGAAACATTTCTCCATCGACGGGTGCTCAGGCATTGGAGCAGGCTGCCAGGGCAGTGGTGGAGTCACCATCCCCTGGAAGTATTCACAGTGTATACGAGGCACTCAGTGATAAGGTTCAGTGGTGGCCTTGGCAGTGCTGGGGAACAGCTGGACATGATCTTAAAGCTCTTTTCCACCCGAGTTGGTTCTCTGATTCCATCCTCATGCCGTGCTCCTCTTGTCCTCAAGGCGCGGCAGAAGACCGCAGCCGAGATACCGACCCCGATCCCGGGGGGGGTGAGCGGGTCGGGCCTCGGTCCCAGGCAAGGCCCCTACCTCTACGCAGATCCCGGCAGGCCTCGAACCCGCGCTTCTCCAGCAGCACCCCTTCCCCCTGCCCGTCACCAGGGCAACGGCAAGCGGCGCCCAGGGAAGGGATCACGTGTCCGGAAGCGCCTCGAGGGAGGAAGTGACGGAGCGGCGGGAGCCCCGGAGGCCGAGGTTTAAAAAGAAAAAAGAGGAAAAAAAAAAGAG
>JASSUY010044655.1:0-25000 GCA_032466535.1 Forpus xanthops
TCCTCTGCACTTGTTCCAACAGTTCCATATCCTTTTTATGTTGAGGACACCAGAACTGCACACAGTACTCCAAGTGAAGTCTCACAAGAGCAGAGTTGAGGGGCAGGATCACGTTGCTTGACTTCAGGAAGTTAATATTTGTATGTTATTTGTGGTCAGCAGGACTAGGGAAGTGATTATCCCTCTATACTTGGCATTGGTGAGGCTGCACCTCAAATATGATGTTCAGTTGTGGGCCCCTTGCTACAGGAGAGATATGGAGGTGCCGTAGTGGGTCCATAGAAGGGTAACAAAGCTGGTGAAGAGAACTTGTCTAGAGAACAAGCCTTATGAGAAACAGCTGAGGGAACTTGGGCTTTTTAACCTGGAGAAACGGAGGCTCACAGAGAACTTTATCACTCTCTGCTAGTATCTTAACGGAGGTTGTAGTAAGGGGGCTGTTAGTCTCTACTCCCAAGTAACAAGTGATAGGACAAGAGGAAATAGCCTCAAATTGCACCAGGGGAGGTTTAGATTGGATATTAAGAAAAAAGTCTTCACTGACAGGGTTGTCAAGCATTAGAACAGACTGCCCAGGGAAGCAGTGGAGTCACATCCCTGGAGGTATTTAAAAAACATGTAGATGTTTGCCCAGTGTTGGACTGGGCTGTGTTAGGTTAGCAATTGGACTTGATGATCTAAATGTTCTTTCCAACACAAACAATTCTATTCTATGATTCTAAACATTTTTCATTGTCTCACATTAGCTGGAATATTTTGGATACCCTCAGGTTCGTTGCTAATAATATGTAAGAAATTAAATAATGTAGAAGGCTGAAATAAATTCACTGCTTTATTGGGGGTTATCACACCTTTTTGAACATTATGTCTCACAGTGAAGATGAGCTTTTTTGTATTATTAAGATTTGACAAGACTGTCATTTCAGAAGGAGAAAAAGAAAGGAAATATCAGTTCAGATGAGGAGCTAGTTGCCTGTCACAGACTGTGGAACTTTTTAGAAGTGTAACATAGGTTGCTATGGAGTGTTTAATTGCATAGGTATTCTCTAATCAGGAACATTTATGCAAGTTTAAAGTAAGGAAATGCTGGTTTTTGAAGTAAGAAAATCCTATGCATACATATTTACCTACCTGGTTCAAGTTGATCAAAGAAAAGTACTAAATTTTATTGCCTCAGTTTTCTGCCAGATAAAGTCTAAGAATAATGGTCTGCGCATGTTTTGTATTTATGACCTTGATTTCGCAGTGTAAAACATCTATAAAATGATTTTGTTCTTAACTAAAAAATGTTGCATCCAAAGCTAATATTCTCTATATTCAGTAAGTATATTTGAACATACATTGACACATGAATTGCCACTCTCTGATAGCTTGCTTTCTGTTACTTAAATTCTGTTTCTTCGAGAGGAGGAAGAAAAAGCTTATTCCTAAACATATTACAAACACAAATATTTTCTTCACTATTTTTCCCCCTGTAAAAATGTGTGAGAATATTGACACCAAAATGAGTGTGAGGTATCAGTATATATTCTAGGAATTTTCCATCACAGAAACACACAGACCTGAATAAGAAGTGCTGGGCATTGCTAAAAGGTAAGTTTTTGAGTCAGGAACTGCTGGACAGGAAGTAAGAAGTCACAGAAAAAGGGATAAGAGAAGAATATGATGGAGGTTTTTAACAAGAATCATCATCTGAGTGAAATAGCCAAGGGGTATATTGGATGACCCTGAAGACTCAAGTAATAGAAGTGGGATAAAATTCAATAGCACAGCATGGAAAGTCATGCACCAGGGGACTAATAACAAGCATTTCAGCAATAAGATAGGAGTTGATTCAGATAAGGTGCAGCAATCAATCACAGGATGACTATAAGTTTCCAATGCAAGATAATCTAGGAGTGTATTAGGAAATCTACAAACTGGTATAGAGACCTTACTTGTAATATTAAGTATCATTTTGGGCAACTTGTTCTCAAAATAGATGGATTTAATTATTAATAGATGCGGAAGTGTATTAATAAAGTATCTTGGCTTTTTAACTCTTAAACTAAAAAACTGAGAGGAGAGATGATTTCTTCCATATAAACACTTTAGGGAGGTAAATATCAGTCCTAGACATTAAGCCAATATGTTTTCCTGGAAAACAAATGCTTATTAGTGGTCTGTGGATAAGATTGACTGACAGCTATCAGAGTTGCGATAATCTGTTTAAGCCTTTTAAAACAAACAAGCAAACAAAATTATGCAGACAGCCTAGATGAAGCGAAGCTTTATTGATTTTAGATGTTTTGGGACCTAGCTATCTGTGATACCAGTGCTGTAACAGAAAAATAAAAAAAAAAAATTTTATTGCTAATTTAAGTGTGGAAAAATACATTTACTAAGGATTTGGCCCAAATATCTATACAGTATTCACTGACCAAGAATTTGGGCAAATCAATTCTTTTATATTCATAAATGGACATTAATATGTGCCTGTGATGGATGCAAAAATGTTACTGGAGAAAGGAGAAGCTGGGAGATAGATTCGAAGAGGAATGCTTCAGAGAGCAGTTTTGGCATGTAAATAGACTTTGGAAAGGTTAAGGATTAATTTTTTTCAGAAGCTCTTACTGGGGGGGAAAAAAGCTGTTTGGAGCAAAATATATTGGTTGAGTGAATGGGTTAGGGTAGAATAATAGTTTTTCAGAAATGTGTAGATGTTCAAAGATGGCTTCAGGAGTTTACTTCTGACTAGGAAACTGAGTGATTATCAATGACATGATGATTATTCCCATAAACCCACTCAAAGAGGAGTACTTATTTGCTACTTATTTGTATGTAATACAGAGAGTAGCAGGTTCATTAGTTTTGCCTTTGGCCAGCAGACCAAAAGGATATGATGGAGGAAATTATCATTCCCCATGGTGGAAGGATCTGACACGTGCCATGGCTTTTTTCCTGACTTGCAGCTGTTTTCTCAGTTTTCTACTGCTGAACGCTCCTTCTAACTCTGGGCACATGGTAACTCACATGTGAGCGCTTAATTACTTGGTCCATTTAATCAGCGTGTTTGCAGAAAAGGCCTTATGCTAGCAGTATTTCTCCCCAGGAGAGCTTGCCCACTTGAGAGGCATGGTCTCTATATCTCCTGATAGCAATTAACAGCTACTGAATTGCTCCTACCGAATAATCATGAAATTTGTCTGTCTCGGATCATTTAATGTAGTCTAATAGTGTTTAAATTTAGTATCTTGCCAAACTAGGCCACTTCAGAATTGACAGTGATTTCATGTGCTTTTTGAGTTAAACAAACACTTATCTAGATATGAAAATATTTTATGCTTGATGTTTACATATGGATACTTGTTTAAATATTTTTCTAGAAATATTTGGGCAAAATTTACATTTTTAAGTTTAAATTAAAAACCTATTTTAAATTTAGATTGAGAAATATCAAAATAAATGACAGTAAATGTCAGCATCAAATTTCTGCATCTGTCTAATAGTTAAAAGTTCAAAATGAAATTTCTTACTTGTTCAAGTAATTATTAAAACCTTATATCATACCTACTGAGTAATTATTTGTAGGTCACACAATTTTTTTTTTAATTTCTTTTATTTCTCTTCAGGAAATCATGGTGAAAGAGATATCTGATATGTCTTCCATGTTTTCTCTGAAAAACTTGCTCAGAAAACTAAAACTTCTTAGATGTGTTGTTTGAAGCAGACAGCCCAACTGCACTTGCCATTTGACACACTTGAGTGAAGCCCCTGACCAGTAAGGATCATGCTAAAATTCAGGTTCCTAACATTTGAAAAAAAATCACACTGGTAGCTGTGAACAAAAGCAGTGTCTCTTTAAATGCACTGCTTTTTTGAGTTTGTAAAAAGCCCTAACATCTAAAGCTTTAGATTCTTTCTGCAAAAGAGGTGTCATCTCCACTGACTAACTCTTGACATCTAGAAAAACAGTCTTTGAAGACACAGATCATCTAAGCCAGCATGTTCTTTCTAAAAAACACATTTCAATAAGATCCAACTTGGAACTGTTTGAGGTTTTCTTTTTGGGTTCTAGTGCTATGAATAATCCATCCAACAAGAACTGGGACCACCAGTCTGTTTGCAGAAGTCATCAGTTACTGTCAGAGATTTTGGAGAGAACATTCTTAGAGTCCTTTCAGATCAAGTGTTGAGGACAGTCCATTTCTTAACAGTAGAATAAAATTGATATTTCAGTAAAATAATGAAATTCAATGCTGTGTCAAGCAAAATTTAAACTATTTTAGCAACATAAAAGTGCCTTTGCCTCTCACCGTTGCATCACCAGACTAGTTTTTCCTCCTCAATTGCTGTCTTATACTGCTCTGAGTACACTGACCTCACATGGTTGCGTCTGACTCTTACCAGTGTAAATGGGATATATTAAAAAGTAGCTGAAAGCAATACTGACTTAAGCTGTATACTGCTCTGCATCAAAAGGAGTGTGACCAGCAGGTCGAAGGAGATGATTCTGCTCCTTTCCTTTGCCCTCGTGAACCCCACTTGAAGTGTTGTTTTCAGTTCTGATGTCCTCAACATAGAAAGGACATGGAACTGTTGGAACAAGTGCAGAGGAGGGTCGTGAGGATGATCAGGGGACTGGAGCACCTCTCATATGAAGACAGGCTGAGAAAGTTGGGGCTGTTGAGCCTGGAGAAGAAAAGGCTGTGTGGAAACCTCCTAGCAGCCTTCCAGTATCTGAAGGGTGCCTATAGGGATGCTGGGGAGGGACTCTTTGCCACGGAGTATAGTGAGGGAGGACAGTGGGTAATGAGTTTAAAGTTAAAAAGGGGAAGTTCGTGTTAGATATAAGGAAGAAATTCTTTACTGTGAGGGTGGTGAGGTACTGGAACAGATTGCCCAGAGTGATGGTAAATTTCTACATTCCTGCCGGTGTTCAAGGCCAGGTTGGACAGTGCCTTGGGTACATGATCTAGTGTGAGGTGTCCCTGCCCATGGCAGGGTGGCTGGACCTAGATGATCTTGAGGTCCTTTCCAGCTCCAACCATTCTATGATTCTATGGTTCTAAACCCAGCAAAACAGTAGAAAAAGTTGTCATAATTGGATGCTGAAGGACATTGCTCTTTCTGTCAAGTCTCTTTATTCTTCATTTTTATAAAGCCGCTGTTATTTTGAAGAAACAAATTATTGAACTAAAATAGGGTAATGGAAGAATAAATGAGGATAACTGAAAGAAAGACTTCAGTCATTTTTTTACCCTTTTTTGTATTTAGAATCATAGAATCATAGAATAGTGAAGGTTGGAAAGGACATTAAGATCATCTAGTTCCAACCCCCCAGCTCTGGGCAGGGACACCTCCCACTAAATCATGACACTCAAGGCTATGTCCAACCTGGCCTTGAACACCATCAGCAATGGAGCATTCACACTTCCCTGGACAACCCATTCCAGTGCCTCACTACTCTTACAGTAAAGAATTTCTTCCTCATATCCAATCTAAACTTCCCCTCTTTGAGTCTGAACCTGTTACCCCTTGTCTTCTCACTACAGCCCCTCATGAAGAGCCCCTCCCCAGCATACCTATAGGCCCCCTTCAGATATGGAAGGCTGCTATGAGGTCTCCATGCAGCCTTCTCTTCTCCAGGCTGATTTTGCAGCAGAAGCTAAAGATGAGCTAACACTGACACTCAAGAATTTGCAATCAACTTCCATGAGAATTTCTTACCATTCCAAGAACAGCAGCAGCTTTGTAAGTGGCTGATATCAAATACTGTACAAGAATCTCATCCTCTGATGAGTGCATCTTTTGCAATTCTGTCAGTGTTGTATGCATCATCTCAAACTAATTCCTCTCTGTAAATAAGTTTGATATTGCCAGAAGTGATCACACTACTTTTATTCAATTATCTTTTATTTCTTTTTGGAGTTGCGTCCTTTGATATTCTTTTATTTCCAAGATAACTTGCATTCTTCTATTTTACTTAATTTAAGTATAGCTTCAAGTGTTGTCTTTTAGGTAGTGTGTATCAGTCATTCTGAAGGATTTAAAATGACAATTTAGTCTTCCTTTTCAAATGTTATTTTTACATTGAGTACATTTTTTTCTTCCAGAAATAGTATAAATTTAAGCTATTATGGGCCTCTTCTCACTATTTTCATGGAAGAATTAAAAATGTCTTTCAAGGCTATGTATTTTGTTTTCTCTCTATCCCTCAAAAAAAAAAAAAAAAACAAACCAAAAACATCACCTCACAATACTTCAACCAAAAAAAAAAAATCTTCTGGAGATGAATTCTCTTTAAGGAATATCCATTATTTGTCAGATGGAATAAATTTGAGCGCATCTGAACATAATGCCTGCCTTACTCATACCACAGGCTTTCACTTTATGTACTTACTTAAAAAATAAAGTCACAGAAAATGTGAAGAATATTTGCTCTGAAGTGTTTGCATCTCTCTGAAGCCCAACCTAGAAAAAATTTGTCAATTAATCATTAGAAGATTAGAAAAAAAGGACAGTACAGATGAAAAGATTTAGCCTTTTAATTGATTAGTACTTTTTAAATTAAAAAAAAAAAAAAAAAACAAAAAAAAACAAAAAACAAAAACATGGAACTACCATACTTACACTTGTGCAACTGCAAATGCCCTTCAGAACAACTAAATGACTATGAAACAGACGGAAGATGTTTTCAGAAACACTTGACCTGAATTAAGATAACTTTTAATATCCAACCATGCTAAACTTTGGAAAAAACTTATAACACTGCCTGGATAGAAGAGTATCCAGCATTAGCAGACAGGTACACATATGTCCTCCTTCCACTGAATAAATAAGATACTAAGCACAAATCCAATCTTCTAGTTTATATACTGTAAACATTTGCCAGTATAAATTAGGTGAACTGTCTTATCAGCTCTCTTTATCATATTAGAATTGCAACAGCAATAAAAAAGAGATAAAAAGAGAATAAACCAAAAGGAAATGCCAGTGAAGATAAAGGTCTGATATTGAAGGGTTTCTGTGTTACATTTTAAAATACCATAAAAGCTCCTGCAATTTAGTGCTCAGTGGCAATTTCAACGTCTAAATAAAGGCTACATGAACGGTAAGAGCAAGTAAGTGCAGAAAGGGAAGTTGCATAGATTTGTTTTCAGTTACATTGTATCAAACTATTGCTTCAATGAGTCAAATTTATGCTAGTTAAACTGCAGAAAATTACTATTTATAAAAGTCAGTAAAAACTGTTTCTTTTTCCAAATTCAAGAATAGTTTTAAGTGTCTGTGTTCATGTCTTTTTAGAAAAGAAATTAGGACATGTATTATAATAAGTAGCAGCAAACAATATTGACCCTTAGCCATTGGTTGTGCAAGGTTATTTTAGCATATTATGCCTCTGAGAGCTCTAGATCTTTGGCAAAAAAAAATGAAATTACTTAATGGGTACCCAAATTTAAGAGAAGATGACAGCCAGATTTGAAGAGAATGCTGTGTCATTAGCCTCATTTAATTTGGAGGTCATGATTAAAATAAAATGAAGAAATTCTAGATTAAGGAGATTGGTTTTGTTTATTCAAAGTATTTAATATAACTGCATTATTCAAAACACTAATAAAGTCTTAAAGACATTTTGAAGATTTTAATAACCCATTTACATTTTCAGTAATTTATTCTAAACTGATTTGTCTGTCTTTAAAAGTGATTAATGCAAGGAAACCAGACATGCTGACTCAATGAAAAAAACGCTCCTTAGGAACACTTCATTGAAAACACTGCCCTAGTTACTAAAATAATACTTATGGTGAAAGTTTCTGGAGATAAAATTATATCAAAAAATGCCTCTGAGCTTTAAACTCATTTAGTCAAGCTAAAATTTAGCTTGCGCAAAATCTACTTAATCAAGCTATGTGATTACAGAGCACTTTGTTTGAAGAAGAAAAAAAAAACACCCACAAACTTGATAGTAAATCTTACACTAAAACCACAAAATAATGCCATATAGGAAAGGTCTTTTATGTGATTTCTTAACAAAATTTTTAGATATGTATTCTGCCTACAGTGAGATTTTATTCTGATCGAAAGCACACTTATGAGGTGGGAGAAGTTGTAATAATTCTCAAAGATGCTGTCTTTTTAATTACTTTTGCATTCCACCTATCCATAATAGATGGGCAGGCATTTGACAGGAGATTAAAGTTAAAAGATTCCCTTTACCCAACAGGCTGTTATTTGTGTATGTGATTTTGTAAGTTTCTTGGGCAACAGAATCATAGAAACATAGAATAGCTGAGGTGGGAAAGGACCTTAAGATCATCTAGTTCCAAACCCCCTGCCATGGGCAGGGTCACCTCCCACTAACCATGTTGCCTAAGGCTCTGAATCCATTTCATTAACTATTTCTATCCTGCCACCCACACTGCTCATTACTGGTCTCCAGTTGGACATTGAGCCATTGAGCACAACTCTTTGTGTGTGGCCATCCAGCCTGTTCTTTATCCACCCAATGGTCCACCTGTCAAGTTGATGTCTGGCCAATTTAGAGACAAGAGTAACATGTGAAACGGTGTTGAATGCTTTGCACAAGTCCAGATATATGACATCAACTGATCTACCCCTGTCCATCAGTCCTGTAGCGCCATCATAGGAAGCCACCAAATTGGTCAGGCAAGATTTCCCTTTAGTGAAGCCATGCTGACTGTCACCACGCACCTTGTTGTTTTTCATATGCCTTAGCATGCCTTCCCAGAGAATCTGCTTCAAGATTTTGCCAGACACAGAGGTGAGGCTGACTTGTCTTTAATTCCCCAGCTCATCCATTTTCCCCTTCTTGAAAGCAGCTTTAGATTAAAAAAAAAAACTACAAATGTATCTGTGTGCATACGTCTATACACATTTGTTAAACATGAAAAGTGCTCTCTAGACCAAATTGTCTGGGTTTGAATCCTAAACTTATTTTGAAGTGTCTATATGCATTTTGACCCTTTCACATTTTAAATACTGAATATATGTTTAGTCTCAACCTCTTCCACAGTTATTGCCATCTGAATTTTTACTTCTTTTTATTATGTCATATGGTTTTCAGCCTGAAAATACATTGATCAGTACATTGATATCCATATCCATCAATGTATTATTAAAGCATTGCATTAAATTAATATTAAAATATTACATTAAACTCAGTTTTATGAATAATTTTGCCTAATGTTTCCTAGTAATTGTCCACATATTTTAGAGAAAAATTATAGCAAGCTTTTCTCAGCTCATAGGCTCTTGGTAGTTGAAATCACAACTGAAGCTCCAATTCTGAAAATTTATGCTGACATTTCTATTCAAATTTAATTATTCTAATTTCCCAAATAAGATTTTAGAAGCTGTGTCTGGAGACATAATGTCTACCTAGTAGATACAGAAAGTCAAAAAGATGCAGATAGCTTCATTAACTCATTGCTTTACAGCTACAATTACAGAAGTGTAGTGTACCATACGTCTGACAAACCCCCCAGAATTAAATAACAGCTGTTGGGTTAAGAACATTACATAAAAGACTGCCATTTGCCTCCAGTATTGCATGTATTGTTCTCTAAAGTATATCTAATCTGATTATTGCTTAGTAAGCACACATGTATATCTCACGAGACAAACTACCAGTGAGGTATAGAAGTTTGTGCAGATAGATGTACAGTTTGTATAAATGGAGATTCTGAGGAAAGAAATCAAGGGCATCAGGCAAATCCAGAGAGCAGTGGAAAGCTGATGTGCTTGTTTTATTGCATGGTTGGTTATTAATTTGCTAATTTAGAGATGTAATGATCTGAAGCCTTCTTGCATGTTCCAAATTTCCTGTTCACAACTGCTGTCTCTCCGGCTTTTACATCCCTGCGTTAATACAGCCCATGTGAATTTGGTGCTATTGCCACAAAGGAATCTCACAGCAATTTGGCAGTGTAAACATAAAGAAGACATTTAAAGCTTATCTCAGTTCAGCTACTTAAGGTATTTCTTTTCCTTTACTGGCACAAAGCATAATATCATGAGGTATGTTATATCCAAGCAGTCTTGTACGAGGACCTTTTTTCTGCACCCAGTCCAACATGTCCCAGAATATAGGCTGGTAGGAAGTGTGTTTATTAAGGAAATTAAAAGAGTGGTACATGAGAAAAAAGATATAGAAGGCCTATGGACTTGTCATATCACACATTGAATTTAATCAAATATATTAACATCCTTTCAGGCACGTGGGCAGATAAATACACCTTGGAATACCACTGATTGTTCAAGACTTCAAACAAGGCTTTTTGACACAAAATTTAAGAAAAGAGCAGTTATGTACATCAGCATTAACTGAAGATATAGCTGTATGTGTCTGTGTTTGATTATTCATATCGACTGGAACATTTCATCTGGAAGTATTACATAGATTTCATCATTGAGAATTAATACTATTGCTGATCATGTAATACAGAATTCATCCTCTTCCTCCCCCCCCCCAAAAAAAAAAAAAAAAAAGTTATTTTCACTCCTTAAAGTGATAATTAAGAAAAATATCTCGCATCTGCTGAAGAAAAGTACATTGGGAAAAGAATATGAAGAGAGATATGTTGTTTGTGAAGGATGGAGTTTTTATTATTTCTATTGTAGTGTTATCCTGAGGCCCGAACAGAGATCATTTGCATAAGCAACTAGTTTAGCAATCTCTTTAACCCCTATAAATTGTTAAGCATTCAGTGACAATGCTATTCTGTTCTTATTTTTTTTTCGTCAGTTTTGGCAGCATATAAATAACTGGCCTTGCTCTGCTAAATTGTATTCTTACATAAAAGACATATGGACAAATTCACAGAATACTTAGACATCAATTGGTGCCTTACTGCCTAAGTTTAAATACAAACCTATGATACGCACTTGTAAGAAATACTTAGAACCCAGCTTGTTTCTGTCTGGTAATTTATTTTATCACTAAGAAAATTAATAGACCTATGACCTTCTTGTAGCATTTTTCTGAATAGATGAGTCTAAGACATGCTGCCAAGGAGTAAAACAGTTTAACTAAAGTAATAAAAGCAAATTTTATGCAGGGTTTGCAACTATGCTTTTGATGACTGTCAGTGGGGGAATGTAGATGTAGATTTAGTCAGGGGACACTCAAGGTAGTAGAACAATGAAATAAAATTAAAAAAGAAAGAGAATGCAGCAGGATGGAACTAGAACAGAAAAAGTGATGGACTGAGGCTTGCTGGGAAAAGAAAAAAAAGAAAAAGAAAAAAATTAACTTACTGCAGGAAGAAGATACTTGAAGTTCACTGTAAAGTCTAAAAAAAAAATAAAGCAAACCTAGCTAGAAAGTAAAATGTGCAAGAACAATGGAGTTTTGTCCTTACATGAGCACAGGAGTCTTGCATTGTTTCAGGTGCATTCTGCAATAATCTCTATGGAAATATTACTACAGTTTATATGCACTTGTGGATGCAGAGATTAGCTGTCATCATTTTTCATGATGATTAATAGTGATGCAGACTATATTTTAAATTCTGAACATTTCATTAAGTACTCTATACTGAATGTCAGGACTAGCTGAATAAAGCTCACCTTTACTAGATCAATAAAGACAATATAACCAAATTTACCAGCAGACTCCACAATACTCTCTGGGATGAAGAAACCTTGCTAGGCCACTTACTTTTTAAAGGAACAAGGAAGGAAAGAAACCAGAGATATATTAACTTGAGTTTTCCAAGGAATATTGCTTCATTTCAATGATGCTACACTCACAAAAAAAATCACCTGCGATACAGTGAGATTGCAACTGATGTGTGGATGATGTTGGGCGTGCAGCATGGCTATATTCAGAGTGTAATATGAGTGCAATATGTCCTGCCATTTGAAAATAAACTATAAACTATATATGACCACATAAAGGTGGTGATGATTTAGATTACATTGTGTGTCTCAGTCTGAGCTTTCCTTGCTAAATAACAATTTGAGTTTCCTGACTATAAACAGACATATCAACATGCATTCTAGTCTCTGTCCATGGTAGGGGGATTGGACTAGATGACCTTCAAAGGTTCCTTCCAACCAAACTATTCTATGATTTCACAATTCTGTTAAAACTACAGTCTGTGATTACTTGAAAGTTCATACAGCTTATACTATATATTTGTGCTTTAGAAAAGCACTGCTACATCTAAAGGGGAATGTTCTTATGTTTCTTTCTATATTGTAAAATGTTCTTCAAAGCTTGGGCCAGCTGTGCTTATAACTTTGTTTTGAATTTCTCAGGAGAAAAGCAAAGAAGTTCTAAGTCAAAGATGTTCTAAGAAGAAAGAATATGACAAATGAGTGCTTATCCTAATAAGTTCATTGAAAGATTCAGCAGCCAAAAATCTCTTAATGGCTCCTACTTATAAAGAGAACATAATTTTTGAGATGGAGCTTAAAAATTAAAATCTATTACATGCATGTACAATATGACTACTATCCTGTGAACAAATAGAACCACTGGTGCAGTGGTTCTATTCAGAATTAAGTTTCCTGATGTTGTAACAGTGTCTACAAAGTTCATGAGTCAGTATAAAAGATTTTTTTTTAACTTTTTGATTAAGTTTATAACTTAATAAGTAAGATTTGGGGTTTTTTTTACCTGTTGGCACTGCTATGACAAATTAAAGCAAAACTTTATCAACCCAAATTTATTCCTGAGGTGTCTACTGTGACTTATCCCTAATTCTCAGAAAGTGTATTTGATTCAACTTTTCCTAATTCCTTCACTGGCATTGCAAATGAGGTGTAGAAAGAATATCAGAAATAGTTATCTATAATTACATAGCAATTAGATGGGGTGACATTTCTTAGAGCGTGCAACATATGTGATGTTTCTTTGGGTATTTTGTAATGTCATTTTCTTTCTTTTTTTTAGTGGATTCAAAATGAAGTGTGCTTCTATAAACGTGTTCTGTTGCTAACAGTAAGGACAATGCAGTAAGCATGTTTCTGCTTAGTCAGCACCTCCAGTTGACTTTCTTAACATGATTTTACATTGGAAGGTTCTCAGATTTGTATGATGTCTCACTGGCTCAGCCTGTGATACTTGTCACCTTTCTTAAAGAAACTCAGTTCTTAAGAGTCTTTTCCAGTTGAAATATGAAATAATTCCTATTGATGAAAGGATAAAGACTAGGGTTTCTAGTTGGGAAATTGCAGATGAGGCAATATATCTGCTTAGAATAAATGGTACATAAAGGATGCTCTGTGCTCTCATTATTTCTGGTGTGTGACACAGACATTTCTTCTCCTGAACTTAAATGGCTTCATTTTTTTGAACACAAGGATGGGGCTGTTGATTTAGCCCTGCAAGAAAACCACAGTTATGACATTCTATAATTGCATTTTGATAGAATCCAAATTAAAAAAAAGAAAGGCTATCAGGTGCTATTAAAGTGAATGTGAAATTGGTAGGACTCTTGTGATGATTTATCATTTTCTTTGAAATAATTCTGAGACTATGTTGATTGACTCGCTGTTGTAGTGTGACTTTTCATAGAAAGAATGTGCATTTGTCTTTTGAAAGACATAACAGATCACTGCTCCTATTTTTGCAGTACGATTGAAGATTATTTTATGAGGATCTCAGGAGTGGGAGGGACCGGAGAAATGCAGCCAACTTCTGATGATATTCATTACCTTTAGTAATGATTATTCACTGTGGTAAATCTTTAAGGAAGCAAAACAGTAGATAATCTTTCTCTGTTCTTTAAAATATGTGAAGCTGCTGTTGGTTATTAAACAGCAGTATAAAAGCTGTTAGAACATTTTGACAGTGGAGCAGCAAGGAGGAAACCAATTAAAAAATAATCAACAGGCTGAATGAACAGCTAAAGATGTTCTGCCTATCATGAATGGCAGGTAACGGTTGTAGAAGATTTACAATTTGTGTTTAGAAAAAAACTTCCTACACAAAGTATATGATAGAAAAATACAGAAAATCCTGTACAAGGAATCTTTTGAGCACGGATTTTAAAGGCAACAGGACACATCTTGCCATCCTCATTGTTACTCCTTATTCCAACCTTTTTTTTTTGCTCAAGTCTGCCTAGGATTTAAAACATATAAGCATAAGGAGACCAAGCGAGTCTATTTTCTTCCATGCTGACTTTTTTTTTTTTTTACACCTTTGTTGTACTGTCATGATGGCGTTACAGGGAAAATTATTTGATATATTTTTACAACATAATTGACAATTTAATTTCTCTGAGTAGCTCATCCACACAGTGTGAGTGTTCACCCACTCAAAGGGTGGCCTGAGCTAATTTAGTATAGCTGAAACAACAGAAATATTCATGAGTCTGGGGAATAGGATGTCAGAGAGAGAAAGAAAACTCAGTAAGCTAGACTAAAAGAAGTGAGATGAAGTATCCCTGTGATGGAAAGACTTTTTACAGCTGTAGGAAGTGCCCACATGACAGCAGGACACTTTGAGGATGAGTATGAATAAAAAGATCTTCATGACAATAATAAATAGATAGTTTTACTGTATCTTTCTATAGTAAACAGATAATTTGCATAAAGATAGATACCCCTGGTTTTCTTTCTAACTGATTTATATGTACACACCAGCAAATTTTTACGTAGTTTGGAGGAATGTCTCACAAGGTTGACGGGTAGCTATGTTTGGAGCTCACCGGCGTTTCTCCCCCTACCCCATTCTGTACCATTCTTTGCTTTGGCTGTGCATGCAAAACCCTTATGATATGCTGAGGCAGAAAATTACTCCTAATCTGTCATTACTCGATCTGGAAAAAATCACACTTTGTATAGTCACCAATGAAGTAAACAGCCTGTGCATCTGCTCTCCTGTACATCTTAGAATTGTTCTTTACAGGCAAGTGAATTAGTTAACCTAAACAGAGTAACCTCTGATAGGTAATTTATTCTGTCTTGAACTAGGGATTAGCAAAATTTAGAAATTCTAGATTTTTTAAATCTCTTGCAGTATATTTTGAGGTTGTAGGAAAAAAAGTACGGATTCTTTCCCCTTAATTGAAACTTATACCGCTGCACTTTTCAATGCACATTACTTCCTAAACAGATTATATTTAAAAGAATCTTGAAATATTTTTTTCTAGTTAAGGGCATATTTTTTGGATATAAGGAGTATATGCGTGTGGCTGTCCAGCCAGTTTTTTATCCACCTAGTAGTCCACCTATCAAATTGTCTCTCCATTTAGAGACAAGGATATCATGTGAGACAGTGTCAAGCACTTTGCACAGATCCAGGTAGATGGCATCAGCGGCTCTACCCCTGTCCATCAGTTCTGTATCCCCATCCTAGAAGGCCACCCAATTGGTCAGGCAGGATTTCCCCCTAGTGAAGACATGATTGTTTTTCATGTGCCTCAACATGCCTTCCAGGACAATCCACCCCAAGATTTTGCCAGGCACAGATGTGAAGCTGACGGGTCTGTAGGTTTCTGACTCATTCATTTTCCCCTTCTTGAAAATAGGGGTTATATTTCCTTTTTTCAGTCATCAGGAACTTCACCTGACTGACATGATTTTTCAAATATGATGGATAGTGGCTTAGCAACTTCATCTCAGCTCCTTCAGGACTTGCAGATGGATTTCATCAGGTCCCAAGGACTTGTATATATTCAGGTTCCTAAGATGGTCTCGAACCAGATCCTCTCCTACAGTAGGCCCAGGGTCTTCATACTCACTGTCCCTGCGTCTGCCTTCCAAGACTTGGGTGGTATGGTCAGAACATTTTCCTGTGAAGACTGAGACAAAGAAGTTGTTAAGAACCTCAGCTTTCCTTCTTTATCTTCTCCAGGCTACTGCTATCTATATCAGTATCATCCACATGGATCACCAGAAGTCAGTAATAGTCAGTGGGACTGACTAGTTCAGGCAGCCTCTCCGCAACATCCCTGATCCTAGCTCCTGGTAGACAATACACCTCCCTTGAAACTAGGTCCAGCCAACAGATAGGTGCCTCTGTTTCTTTCAGAGTAGAGTTCCCTACTACTGTGACCCACCATTTTTTCCTGGCAGCACCAGTAGTGATCTTTACCAGTGCAACAGCCGGTTGCTCCTGGTGCGAGTGTGTTTTCTCATCAGCCCCCTGCAGGACAGCAAAGTGGTTCTGGGTGGGACAACAGATTTAGGAGGAAGCCCCTTACTTTTAATTGTCCTCTTCCTCCTTTTTTTGTTGCTTTTTTTTTCTGTTACTTTTTCCCAGTTTCCTGGGTTAGCTCCTTTCCTGCATGAGCAGCAGTGAACACTTGAGGCCCTTTCACAGTCTGGTCCTGAAGCAAGCAGTTCTGCTTCCTCTCAGCACCCCTGACATCTTTCAGCCTTTTAACAGCATCCCACAGCTCAGCCACCAGCTGCAGGAGGACCTCTACCAGGGTGCACCGTGTGCAGCCCTGCCTGTTGCGTACCCTCATGAGAGCAGTGAAAGCACTATCTACACCCCGAGCTCTGTGCTGCATCCTCCCCTCTCATCAGCTCTGTTTGAGTGCTTATGCTGGCCACTGCCGGGGCCGCCAGAGCAGAGCTCCCAGACTTACCCTAGTCACACATCTAGTGCTCATCATCCCGCATGCCTGCCTGTGCAAACTGCCGAGCAAACTGTTTGCCATGCTTCTGATCCCTTGTGCTCCCTGAGGCAAGTCTTTTTACCAGTCAGGGCTGGTGCTGCTCCTCCTGGCATTGCCCCTTTCTCCTTTTAGTTTTATGAATATAAAACCATGACACTTATGAAACAAGTTCAAATATAAAATAAATATGAGGGTTGTGCTAACAATGTAGTTGCTTCAGGAAAAAAAAAAAAAAAAAAAAAGAGGCTAAATTCAACAGGTAAATATGTTGTGGATTCTAGTTTACAAACGTGCCATATATTTCAGAAAACTAAATGATATGAAATGAGCATTTCAAACTAAAGAATGGTAACACATAAAAGCTACAGGAGTGACCTAAACTTTGTTAATAAGAAACTCACAGCATAAGCATATATACCGCCTTCTGCCCTCTTCTGCCATGTCAATGACTAAGTACTCTTCCCACCAATTTTAGAGTCATTCTGGGATAGAGAAATCTTGTACCCTCCTTATTCAAAATTCCGCTTCCATATAGAGTACAGCAAAAATGATATGGATATAAAAAAAAGAATATTCGTAATGCTGGGGATTAATTGTTTTAGTAGTCACTCAAAAGTGGAAGTTTAGGTGAAAACCTGAGTTCCTGACATTGCTGGGGTTTTTCAGTAACAATCTAATGTAAAATGCAAAAATGATTTACTCATCAAGGTGTCAGTCCTCCAAATAATTCAGATTTTCTTAAGGAGAAAAAATGTTGCTCTTTTCAAGATCTGTTCACATCACATAAGGAATGTTTGAATTCTTTCTTACCTGAACAGACACTGCAGGTCATTAACCCACTTTCTACACATGGTATCAGGGTCACTGGCACTTCTGTCTCTCTTTGGTCTTAAACATATCATTCAACAAGTCAGTGCTTAGAACTTCAATGTTGGGGTGAGCTAATAGAGGCTGAACTTGTAATACTTTAAAATATGCAAATCAGTAAGATCTGGAACAAAATATGCCCTCATGAAAAGCACCTTGAATAATAAACATGGGAAAGTCAGGTCCATATGTCTTTCATTCTACCTGGTACTTGTTTGCTAATAATACACAACCGACTGGAATTAGACTCCCTCTGAATACTCATTCTCCACCAAAAAACAAATTGAAGAGCTTCAGAAGGTTGGGTTTGTTAACACTATAGCCTTCTCTGCTGGAACGTACTTCATTTGGGAATGAAAGATTATAATTTACACATATAAAGGTCTGAAAAGCAAACAAAATCACAAGAATTCAAGGGCAGTATTTGCTCTTGCAACAGATGTGATGGTCCACAGTTATTTACAGAGTCTTTTCAGGTATTGTGTGCTTGGAATGATTTTTTTTTGGCAGCAGTTTTACAATATAACTGTATTGTTCTTCAGTTGTTTTTAGTGTTAAGGATAGAGTAAGCTTGTTTTATTAGAACAGGTTCCATTGATAAAGATAAGTATATATTGCTTTGTATAAAGTGAAACCTTACCAGAAGTCAAAATCTGTGCTGCAATTCATCATATTTTTTTAGACTGTGGTGATTGATAATTTAATACCATAGTTACTTTCTGTACAGTAACACAACCTTAATGGCATTCCAGAATGATTCATTTATAACAGGAAAGAGAAATATATTTCATGCATCACACAGTATAGGTCCAAGTTCCAAAATTACCTAAATGATTTATTAATTTGCAAGGTTATTATTGGAGTTTATCTGACTTGTTTTACTGCAGGAGGCCATGAACTTTCCTGTATGGTGGAAATTTTAGATCTTGTCTAATGATTTATCTTTAAAATACCTGTCAGCAAAATCTTTTTCCTTGTAGTACATAAAGAATAAAATTCAGACGCAGAGACCAGCATGCTCAGGTTACGGCTTCTAGGAGATGCTCTGTAATGAAGTAGCTTTGATAGGTATGATTACCTTTCCTTCCCTATAAATGATGCAGTGTTTGTTAAATGTCACTATTTTTGAGAATATCAGTATTTTGAATTTCCACAATCTTAGATCAACAGATGCTTCAGAAAAGCATCCAAAGGTCCCATTTTAAAGATAATATAACAACTTAAAATGTATTCCCCATCTATTTGTCCAGTCAGGCTCTTGAGCTGCATTTGAGAAATGAAACTTCACATCTAAATCATCCAGTAACCTTGTGAATTAGATAGCTCATCCCGGAACAGTTTCAGTGCCCTTTCATTCATGCATTAATACACTGGTACATGATGGAGGGGGTTTATAATTTATATTTCTGATTGATAGAAGGAGTTGAACTTCAGTGTTCTGTATTTGTTTGCTAATTTACAAAAACTAATCAGTTCTGTAAATTCTCACTTCAGTTTTTTTATCCAGAACTGTTCCCAGTAGGGAATGCAAAGGTAAAGTAATCAAAAAGCCAAGCTCAAATTTCTTTCTTTCCTTTCCTTGAGAAGTACTCTTTGATCTTCTGACCTATAGCCAGCGGTAGCTGTGCCACATTTCCTTAATGGTGCCTCCCACATTTTAAAAGTGAGCAGCCAGTGGAGGTGACAGGAAGACAGCTGGTGTGTACTTGGAGGCACCCTAGTCAGCATCCATATGAGCTACTCACACACACACACACACACACACACAGGTGCACAGGGTGTGACAATCTGTAGGTTACTATCTGTCTCTAAATCTGTTATCAGCTAATGCCTGTATCTTAGCTTTGAGAAGCTGTAAGTAATTATTCCCTACCTACTATTCTCACAGTTTATAGGTGTGGTGGATGGATTGGGTATAAATATAGGCACCTGGTACTGTTTAGATGCCATGGTGGTTTTTTGATTGTCAGTCAGCTCTCCAGAAGGATGCACATCTCACATTTGTCTTTTTGCGTCTGCCAGCGTAGTTTATATGTCACCTAATCTAAGTAATTAAGGTTGATGTTTATCCTAAAAGTATTTGAATCTCATATGAATTTTAAGTCCATTTGCACCTCCAACTTGTGGAAGAGAATGCACTTTGCAACGAGTCAGTGGGATAGTGGAATTTTCCATTTTTCTCTTCATGTTGTCTAACATTTACTTACTGTGTCTTGTTGGACCTATTTGCATCTTGACACTTAAAAAATTTATATTGGATGATTTATTATTAGGTTCTCCAGCCTCTCTTCCATTATTTCTATGTTATTTTTCCCTACTTGTCATCTGATAAGTGACAAGAAAAGGAAAAAGAATAAATACTATTTTTGTTATGGTTTAAAATTTAATTAAATTGAAATTGTTTGGTACAGTTTTATATAAAAGACACATTTTCCCATGTTTGGGTTGGTTTGTTTTTCTGCACAATTCCATGTAGCTTTTTTTTTTTTTTTTCCTTCAAAGGAATATTCTAAATGTGTGCTGCAGTTTTCCTTTCACCTAGTATCTGAGGGGCTTGTATAAGCAGTATCATTTACCAATACACTGATATAAAAGCTTTGTCACATTCTGGTGTTTGATGTATGATTGTTGGTTGGGCTTTTTTCTACATCTATGTAGAATAAAATAATCTTTGGTCAGTAATTTTTTTATGTGTTTATTTGGAACATTGTGATCAAAACATAATCCCTTGCTGAACTTCCAGTGTTCATGTTGTGCACTGGCTGGATTTCAGGAAAGAAAATTCAAGAGACGTCACCACTAGTTGTGGAGCAAAGAAGAAATGTTTCTAGACCTATATATAATGTTTATAGTTCACTTCCAAGATGCATCTGTGATGCAGAGGGAAAGTCCTTCTTTCTCATTATCCCTTCCCCATAGTTTTTCACTAGATCATAAAGCTTGGATTTGTTAGGCAGAAATATATTATTTTATTCAATTTTGGCATCAGTTTCCCAATATTTTTTCTTTTTCTTTTAATATTTGAAAGTATCCAAACCTAACTAGCAACACTTCTTACTTGCTTTTCTAACCTAATAAAAAATGTCTTCACCTTTCCCCCATGTTCAAGTTTCATGCTTAAAAAAAAAAATTCTAAATTTACATTTCAATGATTAGAATGACAAGTTTCAGCTAGGAAGAGGTATTCTATTTGATATTCATATTTTTCAGTGAGATTCTGTAGATTGCAAGCTAAGTTGGGTGAGCTTGAGTGGAGCTGGTCGAGCAATGAAAGGGAAGAGTAGATTTGGTAGGAGGCTTGCCAGACTGGTCAAGAATGCTTTAAACTAGACGTGTTGAGGGAGGGGGGCATAATTCCATTCCAACACACACAGACAGATGCTAGCACCTATAATAAATATTTAGAGCTATTTAGAGGTATCTCAGCTGCTCCAGCCAATGAGCAGGCTTCAATTGGAGCTCAGCTCAGAAGCATCTGTACAAATGCCCATAGCATGGGGAACAAACAAGAAGAATTAAGAGATGTGTGCATGTCTGAGGGGGTCTGATATCATAGGCATCACAGAAACATGGTAGGATGGCTTCTATGACTTGAGTGTTGGAAAGGAGGGTTGCAGGCTTTTAAGGAAAGAATCATAGAATTATAGAATAGTTGGGGTTGGAAAGGACCTTAAGATCATCTAGTTCCAACCCCCCTGTCAGGGGCAGGGACACCTCCCACTAAACCATGTCTCCCAAGGCTATGTCCAACCCAGCCTTAAACACCGCCAGCGATGGAGCATTCACAACTTCCCTGGGAAACCCATTCCAGTGTCTCACCACATTTACGGGAAAGAACTTCTTCCTCAGGTCCAATCTAAACTTTCCCTGTTTAAGTTTGAACCCGTTACCCCTTGTTCTCTCATTACAGTCCCTCATGAAGAGTCCCTCCCCAGCATCCCTATAGGCACCCTTCAGATACTGGAAAGCTGTTATGAGGTCTTCACACAGCCTTCTCTTCTCCAGGCTGAACAGCCCCAACTCTCTCATCCTATCCTCATAGGGGAGGTGCTTCAGTCCCAGATCATCCTTGTGGCCCTCCTCTGCACTTGTTCCAACAGTTCCATGTCCTTTTTATGTTGAGGACACCAGAACTGCACACAAAACTCCAAGTGAGGTCTCACGAGAGCAGGGTAGAGGGGCAGGATCACCTCCCTTGCCCTGCTGGTCACGCTCCTTTTGATGCAGCCCAAGATATGGTTGGCTTTCTGGGCTGAAAGAGCACACTGCTGGCTCATGTTCATTTTCTCATCGACCAATACCCCAAAGTTCTTCTCTGAAGGGCTGCTCTGAATCTCTTCTCTGCCCAACCTGTATCCGTGCCTGGGATTGCTCCGACCCAGGTGGAGGACCTTGAACTTGGCATGGTTAAACTTCATGAGGTTGGAAAAAGAGGCCCAGTAGGCAAGGAGGGAGAGTTGCTGTTTATGTTAGGGATAGGATGGAGAGTATGGAACTCTGTCTGAGGACAGGTGAGCAGTCATCAGAGAGTTTATGGGTCAGAGTTAAAGGGAGAACAATAATGGGAGGCATTATTGTGGGGATCTGATACAGACTGCCTGATCAAGAGGACTCAGTGTGTGAAGCACTCTATAGACAGATAAGAACAGCCTCATGCTCACAGGCCCTTTTTCTCATGGGGGACTTCAACCGCTCTGATATCTGTTGGAAGGGTGGTACTGCCCAGCCCAAGCAGTCCAGGAAGTTCCTGGATTGTGTGGAAGACAACTTCGTTCTGCAAGTAATAGAGGAGCCAACAAGGAGAGGTGCCATGCTTGACCTCGTGCTCACCAACAGGGAAGGGGTGATTGGAAATGTGACGCTCCAGGGTAGCCTTGATTGCAGTGATCTTGAGATGGTTGAATTTGAGTTCCTTGGGACAGTGAGAAGAACATGCAGCAAGCTCACTGCCCGGGACTTCAAGAGAGCAGACTTTGGCCTCTTCAGGAACCTGCTCAGTAAGGCTCCATATGATATAGCCCTAGAGGACAAGAGGACCCAAGACTGTTGATTGATATTCAAGGATCACCTGCAGCAAGTTCAGGACTGTTACATCCCAACGAGAAGAAACTGCAGCAGGAGGGCCAGGAGACCTCCTTGGATGGATAAGCTGCTGCTGAGGAAAATTCTAAGGAAAAAATAGGTTTATAAATGGTAGAAGCAAGGACAGGCAGCCTAGGAAGAATCCAGGCATGCTGTCCACAAAACTAGGCACCATGTTAGGAATGCTAAGGCCCACTTAAAATTAAACTTGTCTAGGGATGTGAAAGATAACAGGAAGGGATTCTATAGGTACAGAGCAAATAAAAGACAGACTAGGGACAATGTGAGTCCCCTCTGGAATCTATCGGGAGAACTGGCTACTGTGGATTTGGAGAAGGCTGAGGTTCTTAATGAATTCTTTGTCTCAGTCTTCACCAGCAAATATTCTGACTACACCATCCAAGTCTTGGAAGGCAGTTGCAAGGACTGTGAGAATGAAGTTTAACCATGTCAAGTTCAAGGTCCTCCACCTGGGTCGGAGCAATCCCAGGCACAGCTACAGGTTGGGCAGAGAAGAGATTCAGAGCAGCCCTTCAGAGAAGGACTTTGGGGTCTTGGTTGATGAGAAAATGAGCATGAGCCAGCAGCGTGCTCTTGCAGCCCAGAAAGCCAAAAGTATCCTGGCCTGCATCAAAAGAAGTGTGACCAGCAGATTGAGGGAGGTGATCCTACCCCTCTACCCTGCTCTCGTGAGACCTCACTTGGAGTATTGTGTGCAGTTCTGGTGTCCTCAACATAAAAAGGACATGGAACTGTTGGAACAAGTGCAGAGGAGGGCCACAAGGATGATCGGGGACTGAAGCACCTCCCATATGAAGATAGGATGAGAGAGTTGGGGTTGATGAGCCTGGAGAAGAGAAGACTGCATGGAGACCTCATAACAGCCTTCCAATATCTGAAGGGGCCCTACAGGGATGCTGGGGATGGACCTGTCATTCAGGATTGTTGTGATATGACAAGGAGTAACAGGTTCAACTTAAACAAGGGAAGTTTAGATTGAATATGAGGAAGAAGTTCTTTCCTGTAAGTGTGGTGAGGCACTGGAATGGGTTGCCCAGGGAAGTTGTGAATGCTCCATCGCTGGCAGTGTTCAAAGCTGGGCTGGACCGAGCCTTGAGTGACATGATTTTGTATGTGATGTCCCTGCCCCTGACAGGGGGATTGGAAATAGATGATCTTGAGGTCCTTTCGAACCTTAAATATTCTATGATTCTGATTCTATGACTCGTTCTGAAGAATACAATTGACACAACACAATTAGAGCCTTACCATGCTTCCATTTCAATGTGATGCTGCTCTTCGGTAATAAAATAAAAGCACATGTGTCATCTAATTAGGAAGCAGAGAATGGTAATGAGAAGAAAATTAACTATTGATAAGTTGCAAATTGAGTAATTGCTCACCTTTCTGGCCATGGTGAGGAAAACCTTGGCATCTAATGATTAGTCAGTTTGCTCTGAATTTCTGATATTTTAAGCCTGGGAAAATCGAGTTGGACATCCAATATGAGTGCAAGTATTTGTTGATTTTGACAGTTCTCTCTATGCTTCAAGTTAGCAATTATGTTGGCAAAGACAGCTATTCCAACAGGGTGACTAAGAGAATTCTGATAATTTAAGAAGTTTATTAAAATCTTGTCTTTGCTGTTTCTCAATTCTGTGTGAGATGTCTGATAATGATAAATAAGTCATTGTCATGGGAAATCCATTGGGGTTTCCTCGCGCAGGTTCGAATCCTGCCAGCTACGCCAAACGCTGCACAGTTCTTTTTGGCGCCCAATGTGGGGCATGAAAGGTTGAGATAACAACAGAATTAATAGCCACTCGTCACAATGCTGGTTTATTTGCTCTTAGAGTTGTGGCTCTGGTTCTCGCAGCCTCAGCATATGATACTTTTCTTAAAGCTGGTAATTTTTATCACACCATTTTTCCAAAATGGTTTTTGGATGAAGGTTTTTGCTTCATTGTACCTTATTGCAAGGGCTTGTGATACGGACGGGCTCCAGCAGCAGGAGGAGGTGGACTGGTACCTGGCAGTTCAGTTGCTCTTCACCGTCCTGGGCCTCAGCCTTATCTCCGTCTTTGCGAGGCTGTGGGAAGCCGAGGGGGGGCGGCCCCGGGAGCCGCCGACAGCCGAACGATCCCGGGAGAGCTGCACCCGGGATGAGGAGGGCATGGGGGAGGTGGCAGAGGGGGTGAAGACCGCAGCTGATGAGCCACGGGAGGAGGAGGCAGAGACAGGGCCTGAGGCCGGGCCGAGCCCCGCAGCGGAGCTGCAGGAGGATGGAGGAGACCGCGCAGCACTTCCCAGCGAGGCAGAGCAGGAAGATCGGGACTCAGACAAAGCTCAGATGGAGGTGAGAGAGCCGGCAAGCACAGCAGCTACAGCAGCCCGGGTAACAAGTACAGCAGCCTCATTTGAGAGTTCTGGAGGGTTTGAATGGCCTTTGGGTACCCTTGAGACCTGCCTGC
>JASSUY010044658.1:0-22985 GCA_032466535.1 Forpus xanthops
CTCCATCGCTGGTGGTGTTCAAGGCCAGGTTGGACATAGCCTTGGGTGGTATGGTTTAGTGGGAGGTGTCCCTGCCCATGGCAGGGGTGTTGGAACTAGAGATCTTAAGGTCTTTTTCAACCCTAACTATTCTATGATTCGCAGGACCATGTCGATGCATGCTTACTCAGGGCATAGGACTGAAAGGCACAAACTCTGTGTTACATTAGTACTCCGGGAATGTCTGTGCTACAATGCAAACTGATTGTTTCATGATAGACATTACAGATTATCCAGTGAAAGCAAATACTTCAGTAAAACAATAATTTTCAAGAAGGAAAAGGTAGCACTTCATACTTCTATTCAGTCTTTGCAGTTCTATAAAGTGAGGTCTTATGGGTAAAAAAATAAAATAGAAACTTCATTTTCTTTTTTTCCATTTCTTAGTTCTTGTAGTATAACCCAGCTTAAGATCTATTTCAGTTGGATTTGTATTCCTGCTCTTTTATTTTCTGAGTCATTCCTTAAGGGTTAGAGGCTATCAGGCAACCCTCAGGGTAACAGCAAAATGTATCAATGGACAGTGGTAGTTAAAATTGTGATTCAATGAGTGGAAAGTGGTATAGATGCTGTTGGATGCTTGTATATTGTAATGTTGAAATGTATGTCATGTTTGTGCTAAATTGCAGTTCTCATCTTTTTGCTATTGTGTTATATTTAGTTGACTTCTTTTAACCTCTCATGTACAATTGATTCACATGAAGTAGATTATTAATCTTGACTTTCCTGCCTTTTTTTTGGAGGAATGAATAAAATGAGGTCCAATCAAAGAATATCAGCCATTCTTAGAGCATTGTTTTAGTGTTTACAGTGCTTATAAAACTCCCCTTGAGCCCTTTTATAGTCAGCAGAGCTGAGTTTCTCTCATAGGTAATGACCTTTTCATAATTTAGCCTTCCCAGAGAATTTCAAAATACATTGCTTTAACTTAACTGAATCCTTTTTCTCTCTGGTGAAGTTGAAGATCGACGTTAGTGCTGAATTCTCATTGCAGACTTTTCAAGTGTACTATGGTTCTCTGCCTTTTTTTTTTTCTTAGTATTAAGACTTTTTCACAGACATTTTACGTGGAAATTCTGTAGCTAGTACACAAATTTGTGAGCTAAAAGAATACTAAGCAGTCTCTAATCCGTATGTAAGAACTGCCAAAGCCTTCATATTTTGTCAACTTTTTATCTTGCTTTATTCAGCTTTATAATTATTTTTCATGAATTTAGCTGGCAGTAAAATGCAGAGTTCAGACACTATATGAAATTTGAGACCTTTTAAGCAGAAGATTAATCTATAGAATCTGGAGTTGTAGCATGCAGTAATGTTTGGTTAAGGTTTATGGATAAATTCTGAGATAATTCATATTGGTATTAGATGAAGACAAGTAGTATTAGACAAGCTGGTGAACCCAGAGTCAACATGCTGTGCAGATTAGGCTGCCTGCCTGGGAAAATCATGTGGAAGAGAGTAGGAGTTCTTACTGCTCTAAAATATAAAAGACATGCGTGTATGCTGTAACTTTGTGACTTGCTGAAAATATAATCCAAATGGAATTTTGGAAAACTGGTCAGTACACACTCTGCCTGTGTATTTTGCTTTGAAAAGTCCACTGGGTAGTTTTTTCTTCCTAAGCCTATGAAGAATTGAGGATACAGTGGATTATTTTCCTTCCTTTTAAAAAATTACTTTGTATAAATCTTGGGAAATTCTCTTTTCTGTATCTGAAAACTCTTCAGCATCCCAAACCATGTTGACTTGATGGAAGTGATAGAAGGGATAGTCTTTGTGAGATGAATAGAAAGACTGCATTCATTGTGTTCCAGTAAGTTTTAAAACTTTATTGTTAGTCTTTTGCTCTTGTTTCAAATGTTTAGTGACAGTGTCGTCGTTTAAGCCCAGTTGTAACTCAGAAAACCATGCAGTTTCTCCACCTATGTTTCTCTCTTTCCCCCCCCTTCCCACTACTGCATTTGACTAGTCTTTTGTGCCAGGCCATCTGATCCACACAGTCCAGTAAATCCAATTGTCCCCTATGTCCACCTCGCTGGAGGCAGGGCCCCTCTAATAGTCAACACAACGTTGGGAACTTAAGTCTTGCAGAAAGGGATTATTCTTCTTTATCACAGGAGCTGGAGTAAAATCAGTTCTTCCACTCCATCTGTGAATCTGCCCACCAGAGACTGAAGCCACAGCTTTCGTGGGATGATCATCCTTGACCCTTGTTCTCCCCTTCAATTAGTGTACCTGTTCCTCCAGAGATGAGGTAGGTTTTCCATCTCACTTTGTCATGTCTTCTCCATGATCCCACAGGTAAAACCATGGGGTGGCCTGTGGCATTCACCTTCTATATCTCCTCCCTCAAGCAGTAGGATGCCTTTTGTTAATAGCTGAGACATGGGTTGGTACAAATGAGGAGCTGGATAGATCAAATAGATCGTCTCTCAATTGTTTGAACTCCTGGGACAGTTTTTCCACTGCTGAAATGATGGAAGGGATGAGATTGTCTCAAACTTTCAGAGTTTATGAATCATTTCATCCACTGTTAGTGATACTATGTCATTCCAGGTTACTGTTGCTAATGAATGGACATATGATGAGGGTTCATTCTGTGTAAATTTCTGCCACATGGGTTGTGTACCTTTGACCCCCCTTGCTCTGAGCAGGGACATCTCCCACTAAACCATGCCACACAAGGCTATGTCCAGCCCGCCCTTGAACACTGCCAGCGATGGAGCATTCACAACTTCCCTGGGAAACCATGCCAGTATCTCACCACCCTTACAGGAAAGAATTTCTTCCTCATATTCAATCTGAACTTCCCCTGTTTAAGTTTGAACCCATTACCCCTTGTCCTCTCACTACAGTCCCTCATGAAGAGCCCCTCTCCAGCATCCCTATAGGCCCCTTTCAGATACTGGAAGGCTGCTAGGAGGTCCCCATGCAGCCTTCTCTTGTCCAGGCTGAACAGCCCCAAATCTCTCATTCTATCTTTGTATGGAAGGTGCTCCAGTCCTCTGATCATCCTCATGGCCCTCCTTTGGACTTGTTCCAACAGTTCCATGTCCTTTTTATGTTCAGGACACCAGAACTGCAAATGATACTATCACATGCTGTGCTGGGTTTTGTTTTCATATCACCTGGATATTAACTTCAATATGATATAACAATTCATCACTAAACAAAAAACATTAAATGGAAATGGAACAGTTTCAGCTTGCCAGTATGTCAGACACTTTGTTTCTCACTTAAGCTTTACATAATTACCTTTTAAGAGCTCTGGAGCTAAAGATATGTTCTGTAGGTAGTACTCCATACCTGTAACTTCTCTCTATTATGTAACCTGGAGGACTGAATTTATACACTCTGCAAGTGAACATGAAAAGAGCACCTATTCCATTTTTATGTCATCTGTGAGAACTGTTCTTTCAACTATTTTTCTAAAAGTGTTTCTGCAAAATGTGCTTCATAAAAAAAAAAATCACCAGGGTGTGATGAGACTTTCAGATCTGTGTTTGGTGTAAGCTACAGAACTCCCTGTAGCTTTGCAATTTGTTAATACTACAAATATCCAAATTTGATGTTGTGTGAAATTTTCCTGTCATAGACAGTCACATCTCCTTCTCCTAAACAAGTCAATATTTTATAAATTGTTAAGCTTATATTAATATTGCTTCACAGATGTAAATAAAATTAAACATCTGTATTTCTACACATAGATAAAGAACCTGGTCAGTTGCAAAATCTTAGAGAATTACTAAGAAATACTAGAAATCCTTCAATATGCCTTACATGTACGAAAGACCATAAAAGTAATTATAAACAACTGTTGACATGGATGCTTATGATACAACACAATGACTCATTCAAGGCTGATTCCTACAATGCTCCATAAACATAGGTAATCAATCTCTTCCCACAGCAGCACAGATGCAGGATACAGCAGAAGCATTAGGTGTGGAACCTAGCACTAGAAGAACAGGCTCAATGCCAGCCTAAGGAGAGCTGCCAGATTCTGTCTAGTAGATATATTCAAATTTCATACAAATGTTGATCTTCGATTCCTGTCAACAGCGAAAGTAATCTAAGAACTTAAAACTTTGTTATAGACTGCCACAAACAGACTAACTTTCCCTTTATAATAGTCTCATCACTTTAAAAACAAACGAACAAAAACAAAAAAAAAAAAAACAAGCTTGCTAGAACATTTTAATTAAATCCTACAGAACTGATTTTATCACATAACATTTTCATGTTACTTCACAGAAGCAATATATTTTCCCATTTGCTCCACTGTTTCTCCCACACCCACTGTACATTGTGATACCAACCTAATTTTGGATCAGAGCCTGCATGCATGCATATGCTTAACTATTATCCACATAACTCATGTCATTGATGCATGTGCGTTCAGAATGAAGTTAAGCAAATGCACAAGTGTTCCAAGATCCAAAATCTCCTGTTGAAAAAACCTTGGAGCTAGGACTTTGACTGATATAATTGAAATCCCATGCAGTGGTCTTTTATGAAAACAACAGATTGCCTTCTTTAAAAGCTTACATTTTCCACTAGAGCAACTGCCATAAAAACCTATCATAACATGATTCTGTAACTGATAGTTCTACCACTGAGCAGCAATGAGAATACACTGGGGCAGACTGCTCAGAAGACATAAGGACAGACTACGATAATCCCTTTATTCTTTGTGGTGTACCTTTACAACAGAACTCCTTGAAGCAAATACTGTGAAAGAGATCACATACATCTCCTTGCAGTATTTGAAGTACAATACACAGACTCATAGGAAAGTCAGTCTTTTACTGTAAGAGACTTCCAAATAAGGTCTCTTCATTGTGAAAAGAGAAGAAAAAAAATTCTCTTTTCTCAGAGAACTGGACTGAACCTGCAGTCAAATGGAATAGGAAACAAAATCTTTTATTTACTATCCTAGTGTCTGAAATAAATCAGTTCATAAAACAAAAAGCAGTATTTGTTACAAGATTTTGAAAACATAACTACAAGGTTTATCTATTTTTATGATGTGGAAGAGAAACCAAAGGTTACCTATGAGAAGAATCATTCAATGAGGACAAAGTATTCAAAAAATGCCACCTACAAAACATATTTTGCAACTTGAAAATCCTTCCTGTTCACCCTGACATGACTTACAATGATTGTTTCTGCAGCTGAAGTCCTAAATGGAGATTAATTAAAATAATTGAGGCCAGAAGGAACTGGACAGAAATAAGCTACAAAATTAAATCAAGTCTAACCAGCTAGATTTTTCTCCTTTAATACACAAGGCATGCAAATATCTCCAAAAGAGCTTTTCAAAATTATACAAGTGTTTTTAAAACCAGCTCCAAACTGACCTGTGAAATAGATTTGCTGATGTTTAACAGGGGCATAACTGTTGCACTTCTGAAATGGGTTCCACCCACACAGGTCAAGATCTTTTATAAACAGGAAGACCATTTAGCTTATTCAGCTTTACAATATCAACGTACGATACGTAAATATAATGCGATAGTATGCTACAAGAAAGAGCAGCAGCAGGCATGATTTCCACCTTTTAAAGGCAAACAGGCTCCTTCCTTCTGCCAAGTGTACAAAGAAAACTACTCAGTTCCCTCTAATTCTGAACTATCACTCTCAGTACATCAAAAGAGGTTCCAATGGCTTAAATCTTTGTTTCTAATGATTCAAACACCAACATAACTTAAGAGTAATGGAATAGCATAATATGTGGAAAAATTAAAATATTTTGCAAGGCTGTTGTGCTGTCAGAGTTAGAAAAAAAATACTGTTTCACAGCCGTATTTTCTTCTAATTCAAAATATTCAAAATTCATTTTGTAGCAAATAAAAAAGGGGATACTTGATTTAAAGATTCTGGAGCATGCTTCAGAAATTTCTTCACTCTCAACAAAAAAATATTGTACATTTTAAATGCACAAAATGGCAGTCTTACTATCAAAGTAAAATATTGATGAAGATAGGTATTATATTATGTATATTAGACTGGTGACCTTGTTTTTTTACCATGAAGTAAATGAGGCATTCCTGAATATTGAGCATGTGCTTTATTAGCATTATTGTTTATACTTTTTCGCAAAATACCTACAAAAAAGTTATTCTAAGCTGCGTTTACTGAACTTTTAATAATGTTTTAATAACACAACAGTATATTTATCTCTTTAGCCTTTTCTGTATCACTGGTAATGAAAGAAAAGAGGGTGTGTTAAAAAAAAAACCAAACAATTATTATGCAAAAACACATCTTGAAGTTGCACAGTAATGTATTAAACCAGAACACTCAGTAAAATGTTATTTTCCCTCAGGCACAAGGTCTCATTTTGCTGCCAAAAACAATTTAAAACAAATTTCTATGCAGGCTTTGTAGTTAAACATGAAGATGTTTGGCTGAAGAAAATGCATTATAGAGGAAAACAAGCAGAGACTAAGGTACAGTAGCTATAATTGCATAATGATTATAAGAGTAAATGCAAAACCATAAAATTAACACATGTGGCACAAAGAAAGAATGAATATACAATACAAGTTAAAAGTATGTATATATCTCAGTTGAAATGATAACAAAACTGATGTCATAATACTTATTAGAATTACACATCACTGTGAAGTCTATTAATGGTTTCTACCAAGTGCTTACACAATTTGCTACTTTTGCACATCGCTCATAATGGAGTATTTATTTCCCAGTTTTCAGTAATCCCTTGAAAGCCTGAAACTAAGTTAGCTCTTCTAAAGCAGTGTTTCCCTGAAATATTCACTATTGTAAGACTGGCTTTTAAGCACTGTAGGGCTTGTAAGCACCGAATAGTGAGAAAAAGTACATTATCACAGGCATCTCAATCTTGAAGGCCTCTCTTTACTGTTACACAGGTAAGCCATGCTAAATTAGTAAGAAGTTATGCTCTGAAAGACTGACTGGTTGTCTATATTCTTAACTTCCTGTAAATCCATCTTATTTTAATGTGACATAAAATAATCTATAGTCAAAAGATTCTAATACTTTTTCTTACAAGACAACCACTGCAGAAAACAGACTATTTTTCTTTTAACTATACAAGACGTTGGTTTATATACCAAAATCCAGGATGAGGCACTGTAAAATCTTACCCCTCTGAGAGTGTGACAGCTTTGTCTACAATGAATTTGAAATATGATTTGCTGCAACGTTGCCTGAAACTGTGAGGCTTTAACCAAATCTAAAACATCTACATAAGAAGGGGAAAAGAGCTTCTGAACAGATAAAAGTAAAATCCTGATTCTTAAATAAAATGTTATGCATTTTAATATGATTTTTTTCCTGATTTATGTAAAGCTTTGTATTTTTCATTTTCCCTAGTCTGTCACATCGTAGTGATGTACAGTGCATTTTAGCATCAAGTTCGCCATGAGCAATAAAGTCAGTGCTCCCAAAGAAATATGAATATATTATCACTCTTCCCTATCTTGCCCTGCTCCAAAATTTTTCTTTATTCAGCTTATTTGGTTTTGCTTCACAGAGTTAGATGATATCCTTTTCACAGTCTCCCACACAAATATTTAATGTTTTATTTTTGAAAGAAATCTCAAACTAGAAATTGACAGGATGAAATATAATTTACTTTCTAGGGCAAGAATGAGGCCCTCATAAAAGAAAAGTGCACAGATATTTTATCTGTTTGGAACAATAAAAGTAAAAATAGAGGGGAGAAAAAAAGGCATGATCTATTGAAAGACATTCAGGAATTGTAGTCACTCAAGAGATGTGAAATGTAAACTACCAATATAATAACATTCTGTAACAATCCCTACACCTACAAGAGGTTCAGTGATCTTCAATCTAGAAAGAAGGAGGGAGACCTATAAACAGATGACTGTCACAGTAGTAGAAAAATCAAAAGATATTCAGGAGAAAAAAAGAAATAAATTATTGCACCCATAAAATAGTGAAAGAAAAGTGATAACAAATAGAAAAGGAGCTTCTGTTTTGAGCTTCTCAGCTCACATGCAGGTCTGCAATACTTAAACCACTAGATATCGTATCCCTGGTCTGTTGTTTCTATGGAATCATAAGCTAAGAGAATTAATTCCAGTGAACAAATAACAATTCCTTTACAATCTTTGACAAGGATAATCTTCATGTACATGATTTGAAGTAATTCATTAGATGTATCTCTCATATGAAAAAGATAAAACACAGTGCATTTAAAACTTGAGTACTTGGGGGTCAGTAACATTTTAAATCATTCACTGTACATAAGAAATGGCAAAAAAGGATGCCGCCTCCCAGCAAACCAACACTGTTCATACAGTTTTCTAATACAGCTGTGTTCCACAGTCTGCCTAGCTGTATTACACAGGTTACACATGTGCTTGAGCATGTGTAGCCTTGGTTGCGCACCTTGACTTTTCAAGATGAAAAATACTACACACATACTACTCCATTCATTCATTTGGCACAAAAAAGTATTTGTGTATTTTCCTCATGCTAAGTTCTAAAATTCAACTAAATATGTACGCTGTTATTTTAAAGTACATCCATGTAAGAACACGTAGGTTCACTCCAAACTGTGACAAAGCAACATAAAAGTAGAAAGCATGCATATAGCTTTAAAGGAACATGACATTTGCAATCTACTTGCCTTATTCTCCAGGTGCAATTTTAAAAAATGAAGGTAGGCCACAGGTGCAAATGCATCAGCCGAATGCACAACCACCTCAGCTGAATCTCTGGAATACAAAATTGCTAGCATCAAATATTAGTACACAAATCCACACATAGACAATACTTAGTCAATGTATAACACAGATTCCAAGGTAATGCACTGTCAATCTACTAATTTCTTATTTAATCAGGAAACAGATTTTTGTATGAAACAAATAAAGAAAAAAAGTTTGCTATATAAAGTTGTAGTGTTGGACTACATTGTCTTCCCTAATTTTCAATTTTCAAAAGGAATATACTATATTTCCTCTGTCAGCCAGAACAGGCAGGAGGCAGGAACACCCACAAAATCACTGACGAAATAGAAATAGAAGATTAGTTTTTGTTACCTCACCAACTTTGGGGGATCCCCAAATCAGCACCAGGGCAGAGGCACACAAGCAGGGACACGAGCACATTGCAGAGTTCAGTGCATGATAGAGGATCACTAAACCTGCTGTTTTCACCCATGTTCAGAGATCTGTGCAGGCATAATTTATCACTGTGCTTTGATATTTCCATAGCAGGGCAGGAATCTCAAGCATATTCAACTGGGTGCTCCTAAGTCTACCACAGGCCTGTGTTACCTAAACACAGATGTTCTATTTCTCCAACACACAATGCCGAACAACAATTAGTCTGATATATGTTTTTGACACCCCAGCTGCAAGTCACTTGAGTGTGTTTAAAATTCTTGCCAATTCCACACTTCCCGACAAATACTGAGAGACTGAGTTAGCTGAAGTCTGTGAAAGCATAAATAACATTTTACTTTCTAGAGACTAATCTGTAAAGCAATCTTTTCATTTCATCAACAGGAGATTATTTTTTTTTCTTAGTCTACTCTCTTGATTAATGCTCCAGGGATTAGTTCTTGAAGTATTAACAACATATAATATTTCATGATGAGAAACTGACTCAACCATCTTGCATCTGATACTGAAGACTACTAGACACAACTTTTTAATGCCAAATGTGCTGGTAACAATAAACTTCCTGTGGGCTGATTTAAATTGGTTAATTTTAGTTTTCATTTTTACAGACACAATCTGTCACACTTTGATTCACAGGAGGCAGTATCTATAATACCCATCTGCATGGTTTTACTACTTAGGGAAAAGGTAGTACAAGGAAACAAACATCTGACAGTGAGAAATTCAAAGCAAACAAGAGAAACTCAGATGTGGTACAATAAAATCAGCAAATTGTTATAGGTAAGGCTAGGGACATAGAGATAATTTTCTTGAAAACACAGTGCCCTTATCACCTTCGCAGTATTCAATGAGGTGATAAAGATGGATTTCCAGTAATGTCACACAAAACCCAAACAAACAGCATGGAGTACACTCCTACAACATATAGCTAACATGTAATTGATAGGACTACCATAGATAATCTAGTTTAATATGCCAACATTTCTCAGCTGATGGGTCACAGAGGGTAGATTATTTGGTGCTGAAAATAGTATCACAACACATATAAAAAGAAAATATTTTTTACTAAGTACTACATTTTCTGCCAGCATCTCCAAACATACATCGTTATTCTAACAAAAATGTAGAGTAAAAATCACCATAACTCTCTCAAGTTGCCTTGAAAATCTAGGAAATATCTAATAATCTTACAACATTAACATTTTCACTAGACAAATATGATAACCTAGAAGAAGTCTGAGAGAAACAGTGCTCTCAGTTCATGATTATTTTCATGTTTACAGATTTGCTTATAACTTAAAATTACAAACCTAAACACAGAGCTAATAATACGGTATATGAATGCAAAATTATACTTCCCAAATATCTGAAATATGCCAATTTACCTGAAAACAAAAATTGAACTATTCTCTGTTTCATAAATACTAATGGGCCATTATCATGAGTAGATATTAGATGGCATTCACATAAATAATATATATTTTTTATTTGAACAGGTGTCAATCAATTGCATTTTTAAGTATCAGTGTAAGAAGGATTTGGTACCTCTTGTTATCTCTCAAATGCTAAGCATAAGAAAGCTGACAAATGGATTACAATACTCTACCTGGGAAATCAGATAAAAACCAACTCACTCATGCTTGTATACTTTAATTCTAAGATCTTGCTTTCACTACTAGATCTTGTCTGTTTTCAAATATTTCACTTAATCTGACGTGCTTCCTTTGTGAGGCATTATTTTTTAATGAAGGTTCAGAAGGATGGTAAGAAATCAATTTTAATATTCTAAAGCAAAATTCATCATATATTCTTACATTAACAAGACTCCCACTTCTCTATAATAGCACATCATAGCTATATTTTTCTTTTTCTGAACTAGCAGGTTTCTCCATGCTGAAGCAGGCTCCTGGCAGGAACTGCAGCCACTGGAGAGGTGACCATGCATGAGCAAGTTACCTGACAGGAACAACCAGGCTGCTCCATAGGCAAGCCATGCTCGAGCAGTCTGCTCCTGGAAGACTGCACCCCATGTGAAAGACCCACACTGTAGCGTTTCATAAGGGACTGTAGCCCATGCAACGGACCCAGTCTGGAGCACGGAAAAAGTGCGAAGAGAAGGAGCCAGCAGAGACACAGTGTTATGAACTAACCACAACCCCTATTTTCTCCCCTGCTCAGTGTGGAGGATTTAAAAGATTCAGGAACAAAGAGTAAAGCTAGGCCTGGGAAGAATGAGGCGGAGAGAGAAGGTAGTTTTAGTTTTGCCTTTGTTTCTAACTATCAAACTCCTTATTTTTTAATTGGCAATAATTTTTCCCAAGTTGAGTCAGGTTTATCCATGACAGTAATTAATAAACCATCGCCCTGTTCTTATCTCGACCTACAAGATTTTTTACATTATTTTCTATCCCTACCATTCTGAGGGTGGAAGTGATAGCAGCTTGGTCAGTACCTGGCTGCCAGCCAAGGCTAATACATCAGCCATTTTGGTGGCAAAACTAATCTTCAATTTCTTCTTCAGAAACATTACCTATGAAGGACATCTTGGAGGACTTCAGGAATTTAAGGACCTTGAAAATCCTGACAGGTTTTAACCTCTGAATTATAACTCTTACAAGTCCACTTAAAATTCAAAAATTGTATGAGCATGTATACCAGAACTATGGCTACCTAAACATTTGGAAACTATGCTAGTGTATTTAATGATTGCAATGTCTGTTTTGATTCTGTGCATATGAGAAGCAACAACGAAGAGTAGAAAATAAATAAAAGCTTTTAATATATGAGAAAAATTACAAAATATTTTCCTTTAGAAATTCATAAATTAACAGATTTCACATGAATCTTTCCTCAAAAGATGTCTTTATGGCATGAATATTGTAAGAGCTAAGCAGGACTAATCAAGCCAGAGACATACAATACCAGTGTAGATATTCAATTTCCATTACTGAAACGTATATTTAAAACTAGTTGAGTAACTGTTTAACAGCCTGTTGTGTCATATATTATTAAATAGCCACTGATGTATATATTTGCCTTTTCCTGTATTTTTGGTGAATTTATCTTTAACTTTTATTATTATTTGGAATGTCACCATTAGAAATAAAGACAACTCAGCCACACCACCTCTTTTTGGGGTTTTCAAAGTTGCCTGGCTGGTTATTAAACCACTGATGGCCAGAAATACAGTTAGCACATACCATAAGATATTCCTACCTAAACTTGTACTTGGTTGATCCCAAACAAAGAGCACAATGCACTTTTTCTAAAAGTGTTCCTCAAATTCTATGCAACAAAAAAACAACCAACCAAAAATAATCTCTGTACATTCCACCAACCAAGAATTTCTAACGAGTCTATCTATGCAGCAAGAGCTTTGGAAGGGAGCAAAGGGAAATTATGTATCCAATTACAATAAAATCCCAGATTTAATCTGCAACATAAGAAGCCTCAAAATAAATAGGAAGAATGCAAAAAATCAGCCAGATTTAAGTGTGAAAACTAATACAAGCATATTTAGTCCATCAGTTAAAATCTAGCTATCTTTCTGAAGTATACTTTTTGTTGCATGCGTTGCAATATAAATGCTGAATAGGCCACACAGGTGGCAATGGGTAGTATTAGTCTAATGACAAATTTTCACAAAGTTCTGCCTCTGACACCTACTGGAACTGATAAGAATTTGTCGATTCAATAGAAACCATATCAGGCTTTAAACACAAAATCGAATTGTGCTCTAGCAATGATTTTCCAATATTTTTGTTTTTGCTAGAAGAGACTGAACTGATTATATCTGGGGGCCTATTAGGAAGTTTTGTCCTTCATCCCCAGGTTTACTTGTGTTAAGATGCACCCAAGCATCATAAAGGTTTTACTCTAACTTCCTGGTTAACTCTCCAACTCCTACTATGCAGCAGGTTGGCTCAAAACCTATGGCTTATATCTAGCACCCAGTTCCCCACAGAGAACCTTCAAGATTCTCATCTGCTACATACATTCATAATTCCATCCATGAAGTTAAAGATTCTACATTGTTATTTTCTGAAGTTTCTTCTTACTGGGGAATTTCATAGCTTCCTTGAAGGGAAGTATCTCTGGACTCAAATTATCTAGTTTTTTAATTTACTCCAAGGATGTATCTCCCAGTCAACTGGTGGCTCAGCAGACATCTGCCAGAGTAGCTGCCATCCTTTTACCAGTTTGTCTATTGCTCTTCTCACAAATGCATGCAATGAAATGGAATTAACAGCTCTTAGTTCTCTGCTCCTCATATGGTCAGATCACAGACTTGCAGAAAAATTAAACGAAAGACCTTTACCATGAAAGCCTTAACCATGTCTACATGCCCCATAATCTTGATCTTCCCTAAAATAATTGAGTATCACCAACTCATGATTACTAGTCTGTTTACTAGGCTAAGAAAAGGAACAGCACTCAAAACATCTCAGTGCAAACAAGCATGGCTATTTAACAAACTAGAGTCTGCTTGCATCAAGACACAAATATTTCCCATACCCCACTACACAGATTTTTAGCAATTTATGTCAAAGGAATAAACTACTCAGTGTAAATGAGACGGCTTCATGCAAAGTTTATATTTAAAATATTCTCTAATAATTGCAGAAAAACATTTATTATTATCAGTCTAAGATGTTAAACCTAAAACACACACACAGTTAATAGAACCCACAGGCTACTGATGTGGCATTTTATCAAATGTAGCTGTAATGAAAGATAAATATTACAGGCAATTTGCACTTCATGAAAGGATAAAAGTGTCAGTGTGTAGGCACCAGTTTTACTGCAGGTCATAATCAGCAAGTAAACGAAAGTGCAAATGTCTAAAAAGTTTATAGCCCTCTATGAAGGCCTCGTCTTGTCAGGTATTGATTTAGGTTTTCAGAGGACTTAGCCAGTGTTAGACAAAGTGAGTGCTTGTGAACTTGGAGGACATGTCTGCCCATAAAAGTTGCCTCAAGCTAAATGTGAATATGTTCCCACTGCTTTAATATGAGGAGCTGGAAGAAACTGTTCCTTACACAACTATTTTCTTCTTAAACAGAGGGCAGTCCAGAGTGAATGTTTCGTATTCTCCACCTTCTCCACAAACATGGACTCCATATTTCTCAGAAAGCTAACAAAAAGGGAAAATTAAATACATAAGTATTACATTAAAGCAGTTTATTAAATATATTTTGTTCAAAATTTCAGTGTGCACTTTCTAAAAGACTACCCATTATAAGGCTGAAAAAAAACCCAAATATCATACAGAGGGTTACTGATTTCTTCATATTTGTATTACAATGGTCTAAAAATTACCAATGCTCTTTTTTAAGTAAAACTGCTGCTGTAACATTCAGATAAATTAATGAATTCCTAGTTCTTCTTCCACACTGGCCATGACAGGCTGTTCAGATTCCTGTATTTGCCTATCTTTCCTTAGCATAGATAGCTCATTTCTGTGAGAAACTTATACTGTAAATTATCACAAGAAGTAGAACTTCACATAGTAGCATACAATGAACACAATTTTTGGCAATAGGTTCAACAATTGCATTCTGTATTTTGCTAAAAATCCATTCTTAAGGAAAAAGTAAAAAAAATAGAATAAAAGTTTTCTAAGTCAAAAGCAAAACCTAGAGAGATAGTAACATGTTATTTCCTTTATATATTGTACTAAATATATTTTCTAAGTCAACAAATACATTTATTAATTATTTCTGAAGCTCTGGATATTCCACTAAAACACGTAACAACATAAGCCAATACATTCAAAATGAGAGATTTATAGATGAGAAAAGAACTGTGAAGCAGGAATCAAAGTTCTTTTGCTGGAGTTAAGGAGCACACAATTGCCAAATAGTTCACTGTAATCCCATATTATTGTACTGTACTGGTGGATAGTAATCAAGCACCCATACCACACCTGAGCATGGGGACACTTTTGCTTTTTCTGCAACATAAATTCATCTCATCAGCAGATTATATCACCTTCTAAAGTGTTCCAGAACCAGCTTATATCACCTTCTAAAGTGTTCCAGAACCAGCTTCTTCAAGCCACGTCCTGTCCATGTTTTTTCTCATTAAGCAAGCAGTAACATTCTGCTTCAGGAAGTCACAAGAAGCTGAACAGAAGTTCTTAGCTCCACTTCAAACACCAATGTTACTACTGGGAACATTTATTAAACACCATATGCTTTTCCTTAGAGGAAGAGATGCCCACTTGTGGTGCTTCTGCAGTCAAAGCAGCAATGCATTTCTCCACAACATGTAGGAGATTATCAGAAACATTCTTTCTGTGGGCTAGAAAATAATTCCAAATCTGTTGTTTGTGTATTTTTAGGCAAGCATTCAACAGGGATATTTACACATTGTAGATTCAAACTTTTATATGGTTACCATCATATTTGTGCAGCAAGTCTATCTAACACATTCAAAAGATACTGTATTTTTATTGTTGAAGCTGAATGTATAGTTTGTGTTACTTTAAAGATCACTTTCAAAGTTTTTTTATTTTACAACTTCTAAGTGTTTACTTTTAATTAAATGCTCATTAAAAAGTTACAGTCCTGACACAAAAGAGAACACCATTTGTCAACAGTGGCAAAAAGGTTTCTATAGAACAAAAACATCAAGAATAATTAATGTTGATGCAACAGGAATAGATAACCTACAAAAAAGTCAAAACCTTTTATTCTTCCTCTTGTAGCTTCCACTGCAAAAAAAAAAAAAAAACAAAATAAACAACCCTCCCCTCAAAAAAAAAGAAAAAAGAAAAACAAAAAACCCCAACCTAAATAAAACTATTAAAAAAAAATAAAAGAGAAAATGAGAAAAGATCTTTCTAACTGTAACCTCACTATTCCACAGTGAATACAAGCATTGATTGTTTACAAGTCACTTTCAAAATTGGTAGCTCTGCTTGTTATCATCAGTGCCTAGAATAATTATTGGCAATTAACATTGAATACCCAAAAGATGTGTGACTATTTCCCATCTTTCTTGTGGGAAATCCTCATTTTCAATGTAACTGGTTTCAAGATCATTCATGACACCAATTATACAAGGTGCTAACGGATTTTCAGTTCCCACTAATGTCGACAGGCACAGAAGATATTCAGCAGCTCAGAAAAAGATTCTTAACATTCACTAAAATCAGCAATGTTTTAAAATTTCGTCAATGATTTAAAACTTTGCCTTTTAGTCATTTAGAATACTAACATTTCTTGAAGAGCAATTTGTTTTGCAAGTTGGATGCTATATTCATAACAATACAAGAGCTTAAAACCCTAATATAAATTATACATTTGCCAAATCTGCCTTATAGTTCAGATGAGCTAGAAAACAGTACATTCACAAATTAAACTTAACTAAAAATGTGAGTCAAATTCAAAATCTAAAAGAAATGAGTCTTCTAGACTATGCAAAAATTAAACTTAAATACACAATGAGACACAAGGTATACAGATGATCAACCCAAAAACTACCTGAAGAACTGCCTCTTCCAATGGGAAAAAAAATACAAGGATTAAAGCTGACTTTGTCATTTAAGCTTAGTAATCAAAGATAAAATACATGAATTCAATTGCTTCTTACTGAAAGTGAAGACCTTTGTTCCAGGACAGAAACTGTAATACTTAGTAAATTATCTGTAACTACAGAAACATTTTTTACATAAAGAAGCACTTATCAACTTCAAAGCCAAGCATACAAATGACTGAACGTTTTCTTATTGTCTATTAGTGGAGACAAGTACAGACAAATATAAAATCATATAATGGTTAGCTCTAGAAAGGACCTTAAGATCACCTAGTTTCAACTCCCCTGCCATAGCCAGGGACACCTCACCACAGACCATGTTGCCCAAGGCTTTGTCCAGCCTGGCCTTGAACACTGCCAGGGATGGAGCATTTACCATATCCTTGGGACAGCCTGTTCCAGTGCCTCACCATCCTCATAGTAAAGAGCGTCTTCCTTATATTATAACCACAATATGCATTTGCCATTCTATAGTCTCAGGAGAATTTGGTAAATTGCCAACCATGTGTTTGGTGTAAAAAGCTAAGGCTCTAGGCATATAAGAAACAGTGGGACATGAGAGCAATTTTAATTTTATCAATTATGTAGCAACCGTTCATCAATAATTTATTAGAGACCTATTATTTAGAAAAAAGCAGCAATTTAAGAAGATTCCTTGACACAATGCCAATGCCCTCAGCCAGTAAAACTAATTCCTAAAAAATGTATGGGTTGCAGATCATCATTGTACTCATAAGTTCAACCTTCTGTATGTAAAGTCATAAAAAAATTGCACAACTATCAAAGTTTTTCCCACTCAATACTCCTCCATTTTGCTGCTACTGCACCAAAACCACCTCCCTTTTATATTAGTAACTATCATTTTTATTGTACACAAAGTGAAGCAAATCTGAAGTCTGAAAATGTATGTTTCCATGTATGTTTTTTTTTTTTTTTGCAGTTAACATTGACATGCCTTCAGTAACGCCTTGACAAGAGATTTTTTTTTTTCTGAAAAGAATGCGGTTACGTCATGCTTATTTTTTGTATGACCAGAACACAAATTAAGCTCAGAAAAGGGCCATGAGGATGATCAGGGGACTGGAGCATCTCCCATATGAAGATAGAATGAGAAAGTTGGGGCTGTTCAGCCCGGACAAGAGAAGGCTGCGTGAAGACCTCATAGCAGCCTTCCAATATCTGAAGGGGGCCTATAGGGATGCTGGGGAGAGACTCTTTACTAGGGACTGTAGTGAGAGGACAAGGGGTAAAGGGTTCAAACTTAAACAGGGAAAGTTCAGATTGGATCTGAGGAAGAAATTCTTTTGTAAGGGTGGTGAGGCACTGGAACGGGTTGCCCAGGGAAGTTGTGAATGCTCCATTGCTGGCGGTGTTCAAGGCTGGGTTGGACATAGCCTTGAGTGGCATGGTTTAGTGGGAGGTGTCCCTGTCCCTGGCAGGGGGGCTGGAACTAGATGATCTTAAGCTCCTTTCCTACCCTAACTATTCTATAATTCTATAATAGAAATTACTTTTTATTTTATAGCCTGTCCCTTAATGTAAGCTTTTAGGATAAAATGTAGTAAATAGAGTCCTAAATTCCTGATCTGTAGTATCAGAGAAGTGAACTTTATAAACACGTGCTGAAATGTAAAGCAGGATATTTCCCTACCTATCCCAAATGACAACATTTCATACATGTTGTGGTTCAACATAAAAAACTCTTTTATTCAACATTGTTATTTTTTTTGGCACTGAGCTTATGAAGTTATAAACTGGTTTTCAACAAAACTAAAAAACACACAGAACACTAAACAACTAATTTTAAACAGAACTGCAAAGATTCTCATAAACTTGCATACCACACTAGGAAATACAATGTAATGAAAAACTCTGCACCAGCTGAATAAACAGTTATGTAAAGTAACATTAGAAGTCAATGGAGAACCCAAAAGCAAATCCCACATGAATAGGAAAAAAAAAAAAATTGCAAAAAGATCCAACAGCAAATTCCAAGGATTTTGTTGTGAAATTTGAAATTACTGGTTAGATATTACAACACAAATCAAAGATATGAGTCTATACGTTTCTGGTAGTTTTGGAGATGTGTAATGTTACTAATTAATTTATTATGATGTTTGTTTTGGTGCGGCCAGAATATTAAATCTTTACTCTCCTCATCACTGAAATATACTAATTCCTTGCTCTCATATTCTGTCTACCAGAACTCCTGATGAAGACTTCACTGTTTTCCAAAAGAGTATTTTTCATGTCATAAACTTAAGCATTTCAATTCCATTTATACTTATTGATTTGGTTTTATTAGGTTTTAAAGTCAACTAAGTATCCAGCTAAAACAATTTATTCGTACTGACTTTAATTTTCATAGTATGCCTATGCACAAGAAACAGCTACATAAATAATCAATTGGTACTCTTCCCTGCAGTGGCCTGATAACCAGTTCCAAGAAGGGTAAAAATGCCCTACTATTTCTAAAGCTATGCATTCATTGGTCAGTTTATTGTTGTATCAATACAAGATAAAACCTGAAAATGTATCTTCAAGAAGTATTAAACCATGACAATAATGATTTCAGTGAAACCAGGTAAATAAGAATTACTTCACTTGAGCTGTCACCACAAAGAGTACATTTTCTCCAAAATACAAGGTAATTTTTAATTTTTTTTTTTTAAATACATGATGGTGAAACCAAATGGAGACGTATACTTCTTTAGCCTTATTTTAATTATAGACTCTTAACATAACTAAAATTACAACACTTGCTGCTATAGTTTTAAAGAAAAACGAGACTACAGATTTAAGTGAGTAGCTACCCATCTGTAGCCCTACTGAAGCTTCAACCTGAATTTTGGTAACAGAATCTTTCTGCAAACACAGGAACTGTACTTTCCTCCTTTTTCTTTATTTAAGTAGTCATACATAGATACTAATTCATCCAAATGCGACTAACTAGTATGAAACTGATATTACAGTAAAGTTGATGCGTCTGTTAAATATGTTCCACAGTAAAATGCTTATTTTTTCATGATTACCAAGTTTTATCCTTCCATAGCTGACACTAAGATTCTAAAGGAATGGTTCTAACAGAAACTTTTGCTTAAGTGATCTGCAGCAACAAACTGGGGGAAGCACATTTAAATGTTGACGGCACTCTTAAACTATGTATTTTTTACGTGACTCCAAAGATCTTCCAAACAACCTTTGTGGGGATTTACAATCAGTAGCCATTTCTACAGTACACATGTAACTTGACTTCACATGCCAGTAAATCTGCTTCTCCATAGTAACATTACTCTTTTTGCACTATAGAGAATGCCAGTATCAGAGTAGGCTTATGAAGCAATCATGGAATGCTATGAGTCCAGCATGTTCAGGCAATGCAATGCCTATGAAGCAGTAAAGCCCCTGGAAGCAATCCAACCATGTTCACAAGTGGTGAACTGAAACTTGCAAACTTTGATGCTCAGTGGTGGGAAGTGATGAATAGTCAAGCCAAACAGCCATGTCAATACAGCTTTCAATTTAAAGTTAGTTTAGTGTTAATCACTGAATCCTAAAGCTTACTGATGCCTGAAGTGGCAAACCCATTCCCTGTTCTTCACTTTTCCTGTAGAAAACCAATCTATTTTCAGAACAGATAAATCCACTCTCCTAACTTACTGATATCCTTAAATTTAGCAACCATTTACTGGTTTAAGTGCACCCTTATTAAAACCACATGAGACAATACAAAAAAATAATTTATGTATAGTTAATATTCACTTATTTTTGCTTACTCCATGTCTCTGCCACTGTTTTTTTACCTGTGCTACAAGCATTTAGGAAGATGTTTATTCCCCTACTTTCCTTCATTCCCTTTTTCTGGAACAGGAAAAGATAACTCTCCTTCCATTCCCTGATATTCTTAAACCTTTGCTGCAGTTGAGATTATCTGAAGATCTAAGTGAAGCAAGCCTTACAAAAGGGGATAATGAAGTGGATTTTTCACATCAACTAGTTGATTTAGCAAGGCGGAAGGATCTTTGGGCAAATTCTCCAGCTATGAGGCAGAAGCAGCAAACCTCAAGCTAAGAGTAGGCCAACAATGTCTTCGAGTGTAAGATTTCCTGACTGTTATGGACCTTCATTCTTCCTCTTCAACTTTGCCAAGTACCAATTATCTATCCTGTTCTTTCCAGCCACATAAATGGCTACTAAAATAAAGTTAAACTCAAGATATAATTCCTATTTAAACACACTTTCAGCAGCAAGAGGTTTTTAAAATTTCTAACAAATTCTAGTTACTTTTTCTTTCTCTTACAAATGTTTGCCATGACCTCAATTGTCCCAGAAAAAACACAAAGCAAGGCTGAATGGTAACTACCCAGAGTACTAACAAAAAAGTATTTTTAGGAAATTGTTTTGTGCAAATTCAGACATCTTACACTGATAAGTTACAGTAAGACTATTAATAGCCAAATGTGCAAATAATCATGGGTTTTTAAACCGGCTCAAGGACAAGAAAGGAACTGTGGTAAATTGGCTTTGTCACAGACAATACATGCAAAATACTTTCGGACAGTTATTCTTAAATTGTACTTAGCATGATGTTTAATTCTTCTACCTCAAACTCGAAGAAAGCTCCGGTATAAAACCTGGTTCTTTCCCCCATTTCCCCCCACCTAGTTAAATATTTTTTTCTTTAAATAAATCTATTAATTCCATATACAAGCATTTTTCCTGTTTTGAGGACTACATAATCCCTTGTACAAAATTAAGTACATTCTCAGGAATAATCCTCTTAGTCTATTTTTGAAAGGCCCTATACAATCATCCATAGCATGGGGAACAAACAAGAGTAATTAGAGATGTGTGCACGTCTACGGGGGTATGATATAATAGGCATCACAGAAACATGATGGGATGGTTCCTATGACTGGAGTGTTGGAATGGAAGGTTACAGGCTCTTTAGGAAAGCTAGGCCTGAAAGGCGGGGAGGGGGAGTTGCTGTCGACAAGCAGTCGACACAGAGTTTGTGGTTAAGGGTTAAAGGGAGAACAGTGATGGGTGACATTATTGTGGGGATCTGTTACAGCCTGCCTGACCAAGAGGACTCAGTGGATGAAGTGCTCTGTAGACAGATAGGAACAGCCTCACGCTCGCAGGCCCTCGTTCTCATGGGGACTTCAACCACCCTAATATCTACTGGAGGGATGGTATGGCCCAGCACAAGCAATCCAGGAAGATCCTCAATTGTGTGGAAGACAATTTCCTTCAGCAAGCAATAAAGGAGTTGACAAAGAGAGATGCCATGCTTGACCTCGTCCTCACCAACAAGGAAGGGCTGGCTGGAAATGTTATGCTCCAGGGCAGCCTTGATTGTAGCAATCATGAGATGGTAGAATTTGAGATCTTCAGGACAGTAAGAAAAGTGTGCAGCAAGCTCACTGCCCTGGACTTCAAGAGAGCAGACTTTATCCTCTTCAGGAATCTGCTCAGTAAGATTCCATGGGATACAGCCCTAGAGGGCGGGGGAGGGGGGGGCAAGACTGTTGGTTGGCATTCAAGGATCACCTGCTACAAGCTCAGGAGCAATATATCCCTGCTAGAACAAAGTACTGCAGGAAGACCAGGAGACCTCCTTGGATGGATAAGGAGCTGCTGAGGAAAATTTGAAGGAAAAAAGAGACTTATAAAAGGTGGAAGCAAGGTGAGGCGGCCTGAAAAGAATACAGGGATGTTGTCCAGGAAGCTAGGGACCAGGTTAGGAAAGCTAAGGCCGAGTTAGAATTAAACTTGGCTAGGGATGTTAAAGATAACAGGAAGGGATTCTATAGGTACATAGTAAATAAAAGGCTGAGTAGGGACAATGTGTACCCACACCAGAAGCTATCAGGAGAACCGACTACCTTGGATTTGGAGAAGGCTGAGGTTCTTAATGACTTCTTTGCCTCAGTCTTCACCGGAAAATGCTCTGACCACACCACCCAAGTCTCGGAAGGCAGAAGCAGGGGCAGTGAGAATGAAGACCTTGGGTCCACTGTAGGAGAGGATCTGGTTCGAAACCATCTTAGGAACATGAATGTATACAAGTCCATGGAACCTGATGAAATCCATCCACAGGTCCTGAAGGAGCTGGCAAATGAAGTTGCTACACCACTGTCCATCATATTTGAAAAAAAACATGGCAGTCAGGTGAAGTTCCCAATAACTAGAAAAAGGGAAATATAACCCCCATTTTCAAGAAGGGGAAAATGGATGAGCCAGGGAACTACAGAGCAGTCAGCCTCA
>JASSUY010044659.1:1164-28269 GCA_032466535.1 Forpus xanthops
AGAGATGATACTGCAGAACTGTAATTAAGTTCATGCTTATGGTTTTCCTCATTGTCAGCATTAAAGACTAGTTCTATCTATGCATTTATACTTTCACGGTGTGTCTGAATGTGAGCAGGGCAAATGTTATTGGAGCGACACAATGTAGTTGCATGTCCACAGCAAATTTTTAAAGGAAATTTTAGTGCAAAACCTATCCAGACCACACTTTTTGTTTACTCATGTAAAGATGAATCATGCAGACTGTCCTTCAGTCTGTGCAGAAAAGTAAGCAAGCATCATTTCTCCTGTACATGGTAAAGCAATGTTTTTAGATCTCTTGTTAGTTACTTTATTGCAAATCAGTCTCCGCTTTCCTCCAGCCGCCAGTTAAAGAGCTGTTATTTGATAATCAGCGTTAACTCTGTCAAATAAAATTCAGAAGTTACAACTGCAGCTAGACTTGAAATACATAACTATGCCTAAAACTTCCCTCCCACTCCTCCCTACATAGCTCCTCATATAGTACAGCTTGTGCTCAGCTGTGTAGGCTTCCCAGTGGCAGTTTGGGTGCACACCTTCCTCTTGAAGATGCAATTAGTCCTAACTGGTTGATCTGATTCAATGCTTAGTGTCTTATTTGCTAGCCAAATTTTCTTAGAGATGCCAGTTTTATTTCTATGGTAGTTTAGTAAGAATATTTTTTTTTTGTTTCTGGTTTGCTAATTTACTATGAAAATGAAAATTATAATTTCTAGGACTAGGATTGCACCTAAACTTTTATTCTCACATCAAATATCAAGGAATTATTTGTTATATAAATTGTAAGATAAAAATTCTAGATATTAATTTTTAATGACAAGATCTCAATATGGTACAAATGAAGCAATGTGTTTTTGTGGGTTGTATTTATTTATTTATTTTGCTTTAACACATCTAAATTAGAATATATGCAGAAAGTTGTGGCATTGGAAGAATTTTGACAAAACTGGAGTTGGTGTAGGTTGTATTGCATATGTTTGTTGCATGTAGCTAAAGGGAATACATTTGTTTTATAAATTCTCGTTTGTCTGGAATATTCCTTTGAGAGCATGTGTTCTTGGACTTAACTGTCTGGGATCCTGCTGTAATTCTAGTTTTGAAATATCATTTTAATCCCCTTGTTGGGCTAAGCAAAAAGATATAGAAATAATTCCTTTACTTTTTTTTTTCTTTTTTTTCTTTTTTTCCTTTTTAGATACAGTTTTCAGCATGCTAATCCTTTTGCTCAGACTTTTAGAATACAAAAAGCTGGAGTGATTTGGCTGAATTCAATTAAGGTATGCACAGTGTGATTAGAAAGATCACAACAAATGATGGGAAACAAGAGGGCTTGTTTCATATTAGGTACCTTTAACTCTAGCATTTAGTGTTTGGAACCTGTAGAAGTGCATGTCTTGAAATTTGATTTTGCAAGTTGTGGAAGAAAAAATGTTTGGTTGTTTGTTTTTTTTTATTTCAAAGAAACTAAGTGACATTTGGCATGTTTGTGTTCTGAGCATCTGCTTTTTTTAGAATGGAAAGATTTAATAACAGTACTACCATATAAAGCTATCTTGCCTCTGTTTCCTTCAGCATCCACATATATGAGGAAAACAAGTTTATATTGCTTCAGTCTGAAAGATAAAATGAAGCTGTATCACACATACACAATATGCAACTTGAAATTACATTGAAGTTGTCGTATTACACTGGAAATATGTGTATTAAAAGTTGTAAACCAGGTAAGGTTAGCTTAGCAATTTCTAGCTCTATTAAAATAGGAAATGCAGAGTTAATTTCATGTTCTTAGACAGCAGAGCTTATAGGCAGTAGGAAAAAGTGGAAATTGCAGTGCAAAAATAATTATTATGATCTTTGTTCATGAGTTCCAGATTTTTTTAATCCATCTTTTCTCTCTCCCATATTTTCAAACACTCAAAAATGTCTAATGAGAATCCTACATCACAGAAAAATTGCCACATTGGTGGGATGATAGGTGCAGTGTTTTTAGGATAGATTGGAGTACTTAAGCTAGTTTTAACTAAATTAATCTTGACTGTATTTGCTGCTGTATATTTTATAGTTGTATTAATGCTTGAGATGTAATAAAAGTTAGTCTAGTAGCTGGCATAAAGTACTAAAACTGCTTTTCAAGACTAACATTTCATTAAATATATGCAAACATATATATTCACATACAAAATAAAAAGTGAATTTTTGTTTACAATTTTATGCTGCATACATATAGCTATTAATACAACTACAGATATCTATGCTTTGTCTATATATGCTTTTATATACTAAATTTGTATGTGTGTGCATATTTATATATATTTCAACAAAACTATCCTCCTAGAAATGTTTTTTTTTAGCTCTCTTCTAATCAGGCCTTTAAATCCTATGTCCAAAATCAGCTTTATAGTCCCATTATCTTTAGCCAGTAGTAGCTCTTCCAAATAAAATCGGGAAATAAGTAGTGGGTCTAAGCTATGCTGCATGCAGTATTGACTTCTGCCGTAATAAATAAACTTTATAATTTCTTCTGTATTACTTTGAAGTTCATGCTCTGTTGAAAGCTTTTGTGTGTATGTAATGCACTCTTCAGTATTTCATGTATTTATTCGTCAGGAAATATAACACTATTCCATATTAGCATGTGTTCTCTGTTAGAGACCCCGTGTAAATAGTGAGAGCATAACAATCCCACTTAACTTGGTTTCAGCCTAATCACTCCAGCCTGTTAGCAGCGCATTTTTTCTCTACAGATTTTGTCATACAGTTCTCATTAACTGGCATTAAAGCTGGTGGAAGTCAACTAGAACAAGGTCTGCATGTTCTAGAAGTCACCGAATCATAAATTTGCCTTTGTACAAAGCATTTTTCATAAATGTGGTTTCAATTATCTAGATTGTCAACCAAAAATATCTCAGAAATGCTTTAAAAATATTATATATTTATTGAGTTCATGAAATATTATTTCTTAATGGAAGCACCTAAAATCTGAAAATCTCCTTTGTAATATTATATTTTATTGCTTCAAAGTAATGTATGTTGTTTAGATAAGATGGTGAGATGCAACAATGCTTTACCTTAACACAAGTAAAGATTTTTCTTTCCCAATATTCAGATTCAATAGGTGCCTGTCTGACTTTAAGAAACGCTTTGAAGTTTTCTAGCTATTATGGAAACTGAATTCTGCCAGGAAGCATTCAGCTCAGCAGACCTAGGTTTGAAATAACAGTCAAAAATACACTCATTCTTGCATCTTTTCATGTGATATTCTATATGAGGAACATTGGATTACAAAGTTTAGAGGATATGCATTCATATGAACTTCGTCTCTTTCATGAGTTGTGGCATTTCTTGCAAGCATCACAGAGAATTTATCATGCAATTGTTTTCACATTTTCTGTAGCAGTGTTGTTTTCTTAATGTATATAGATACGATTTTCCACTTCAGCAGGGTAACAATATCTCAAGGGAATGACATGTATAAATTGAAATTACAGGCAAAGAAGGGACGCTGAGCTGTTCCAAGCGTTTCTGGTAAATGTGAGGTTAGATATGGCCTGATTGCTGGCCATATGTTTGAACAGCTCTGGAAGCAAAATCATTGCAAGGCGATCAGAGGGGATTTAGATGGCTGATTTCCACAGCTTTATTTGAGGAGACAGAGATGAGTGAGAGATCTGACCATGCCTTTTGCAAACAGTGGCGCTAGCTCTGGGTACTGTAAATTCCATGGGACGCTGTGGCATTAGGAGTATGGGGGCTATGGTCTGGCAGCAGTTATAATGTGTAGATGATGAAAAGAGTAGGGTGATAATATCCCTATAGTGATTCAAGATTGTACACATTGTACTGCATCCAAGATTAGTTGTCTGCCATCAAATAAAAGATCTTGTCTAAGCTGCTTTAGTTAGCTTCATATTCAGTAAGGATCGGCAACAAATCCTCACACGTGTCCAGCCTCTCTGGCAGTAGAGGTAATCAAAATTTACAAGCTTTTGGAACAAATAAATCCCTTGTATTTATACAGACAGAAATCTGTATGTACATAGCTAGCAATTTATTTGTCTCCTAGCTAATCCAAATAACTACCTTCACATGATGAGAATAACTATGAAATGTAAGGTCTATAAAGATTTTGGTGCTGCTTTTCTCAGTGTTGGGATGGGAATGCACAGGGGAGGATGTGTTCAGTGCAGCTGAAGTATAAACACGAGTTAGGGAAGATAGCCAAATGAGGAAAAAATTCTGGATGGAAGTATTGAAAATAAAAAGCCGCATACTGCAATCAGTCAGACATACAAATTTCTTTTGAAAGTAATGGTTGAAATCAGTTAACAATTGTTATACTAAATTATTATTAGTCCACTTCTCAGTGTATTGAGTTCGAGACTTAATTCAAAGGAATGACAGAATTCCTGATGTTAGTAGCAGTACAGACTTGAAGGCTTTTCTCAAAGTAGAGGTCAGGTCAGAGAGAGAATGTAGCTAAATCCTCCATCTGCTCTGGAATAGATGACAATTACTAGCCTTCATGAAAAACTACCCTAATAGAGAGTAGCATGTATTGTCATACTGAGGTCTGTTTTTCTACAGACTGAAGAAAGTAGGAATATTGTGAATATTACTCTGCTTTGGTGAGACCCCATCTAGAATAATGTGTCCAGCTCTGGGATTCCCAACATAACAAGGATGTGGAACTGTTAAGAGCGAGTCCAGAGGAGGCCATGAAGATGCTCTGAGGGCTGGAGCACTACTCCTGGTTCTCTGAAAACAGGCTGAGAGAGTTGGGCTTGTTCAGCCTAAAGAAGAAAAGGCTCCTTGGAGACCTTAGAGCAGCCTTCCAATACCTAAAGGTGCTGACCAGAAATCTGGAGAGGGATTTTTGAAAAGCATCTGTAGTGACCGGATGAGGGAGAATGGCTTTGAACTTTCAAAAGGTAGGTTGAAGTTACATATAAGGAAAAAATTCTTTACTGTGAGAGTTATGAGGCACTGGAACAGGCTGCCCTAAGAAGCTGTGAATGTCCTATCCCTGGCAGTGTTCAAGGCCAGGTTGGATGGGACCTTGAGCACCCTGTTTTAGTGGGGAGCATACCTGCCAATGACAGGTTTGGAACTAGATGAGCTTTAAGGTCTTTTCCATCTCTAACAATTCTGATTCTATGATTCTATGACATGTGGATATCTTTAGACCATTATTAGCAGAACACAGTTACCAAGTAAAGACCAGAGAACATATAATTATTCAAGCATTAGATCAAAGCTAAGTTTCTGTGACACACCTGCAGTTAAAAAAACCTTCCAACTACGGAAGAAGCAAGTTTGGAACAGTGGAAGCACAAAACTGGTCTACTGATACCTTGAATAATATTCAAGATTATTCTCAATAGTGAGGAGGAAAAAACAGTATGAAAGCAGATCCATATTATATTTCTTCTCGAAGCTCTCTTCATTTCATAAAGAGTATAATTATTATTTCTCATATTGGTTTTTTTTGTGAGAGTTTCAGTAGGAGACAAGGAAGAGAATTATGAGGAGATAATCGTTAAAGTTTTAGCCACATACAGATGTATAGTCAAGGCACATACCTTAAAGAGGACTGAGGTAATGGTCTCAAGTATCCAAGTAGTTGCTTTAATTTTGCAGTGTCATTATAACTGCAGAAAATGAGCAATTTCAGTGAAGTGAAAAAAAAAAAATCGATGGTGCTATTGATGTGCTCCAGCTGAGGTGTATGTGGCATTTATAAGATGAAGAGTGTGGAGCCAAAGCTGTCAATTCCATCATAAAAATTTACTGATTTTACCTAGTTAAAACCCATTAGTTGGCTGAACTCTTGGCATACTGCTTATGTTTCAGGAAGTTATTTTTGAATGTCAAGCACTTGCTTGGGCAGGCAAATTTATCTTATAAATTTCTCAAGGTTAGTGAGGCCATCATGTGTTTCTTCTCAGTGCTTTGCCAATTTTTATGCAGTGTGGAGACAGGCAGAAGTATCAGAGGCAAGTGTTTTTTTTTTTTTTCTAGTAATATTTTTGAATATTTTTATGTGGCTGTTTTTTGTTCAGACTAAGTATTGATTTGCTTATTGAGTAAACTGGTATAAAGCAGTTTTGTATGACTGTCAAGTAAATGAAGTATTATGAAAGATATTACTATATCATTTCCACACATTCCACTGATCTAGGAAACAATAATTGTGTACCAGTGGTTTTAAAGGGCCATAAGAATGGCATGATGCTAGAGCAGGAATTGTTTCATGTTTAATAGATAAAATGTCCTGTTTCATTTACAAGAGAAATTGAGAAGGCTATGAGCCAAGAGATGGAATTAGGTAATTTTCAGGTCTTGTTTGATTATTTAATTATATAATAAAGCTAATTCAATGTGCAAATCTGAAGAGGCCTTTACTTTTGACTGTATTCCTTGCGCTCTGTGGTTTATGCTGGGATCTAGCTTGGATACAGCTGATTTTTTTTGCAGCAAACTAATTAGTCTCTTCTGGAAGGCACCTGGTTAGCTCTCCTTAAAGAACTGCTATATGCTCCTTCCCAAACACATGCTGACACATGGCAGGACAGTGCAGAATAGCTTAGTGCCTTTCCAGGCACAATGTAGAGGAGGAAAGAAGATAGCGTCTCTCCCATCCCGTGTTACCTTTCTTCATGGCAGATAATGAAATAAGTGCCTGGAGGTACATGAACTCCCTGTATTTCTAAATTGCATTTTAAAGGATTGCTGTTGTGATAGCCAAGAATGAGGATAAACATCCATCTTTGGCCAAACTTTTGCTGTTAATGTGCTTTATGGAGTTCTCTGAACTGCAGAACAACATTGATACCATCATGCTCCCATTAATGGCTTTCATGGTTATTTTATTAAGTTTGCATATGGTAATGTGTGCAGCATTTATGCAAGGTAAATTTTATAATCCAAAGCTGATTCATTCTGTACAATGCAAAAAGAAATTATTAGATTTAAATCTAAATGTCTCACAACTTTGAAGTGATATACAGGACTTTCTTTTCATCTTCTACAGATTTTCACAGGAAAACCAGCGAGGTTACATTGTTGGAGTGGATTTTGTTGGGTATGGTTTTTTTTTGGTTTTTTTTTTAATTAATAGCAAAAAAATAATGTGATGCCTGCAAAGTACAAGTAGACCATACAAGCTAACAGTGGATGTTTAATATAGGAGTATATAATTTCAAATTAATTTTAAACCAGGACAAGTACAGCTGGCCTTTCAGAGGCATTGAAGAATATAAGTATTCAAATGTTTTTTCCTCTAATCAACAACATAAAGATTAACATTCACATGTAAATGACAGTGGTGGTTGTATTTCAATGTTAGCATATGAATTGAGTAAGAAATGGCATTCTTGCTTCATCTTTCAGTTTTTCTGGAAATTTTACTCTAGTGAAGAGTCAACCTCAAAAAATTTATGTCTCTGAACATTATAAAGAAAACATAATGATCTCCAAAATTATTAGTGTGTTTGTGTAAATACATATTTTTAATTTCTCATTTAAATTTAAACTTTTTTCTTTAAACTGTGAAAAGCCTTGAAGTTTAAATTAACTTCATAATTCATGTGATCTAGATTTGCTTCCAAAATGTAGAAACGGCCTATTTACCAAATGAACTTTATGTCATAAGTGGAATTCATTTAATCAAATTTAACTCTTCCAAATAAAAAACGTTTGTTAAGAAATAAATAGAGAAGAAATATTGTACCTCTGAATACCCAGTTCTGTAGGATAAGAAGAAAACCTGACATAGAATTATAGAATCATAGAATAGTTAGATTTGGAAAGGACCTTAAGATCATCTAGTTCCAACCCCCCTCCCACTAAACTATGCCACCCAAGGCTCTGTCCAACCTGACCTTGAACACCACCAGTGATGGAGCATTCACAACTTCCCTGGGCCGCCCATTCCAGTGGCTAACCACCCTTACAGGAAAGAATTTCTTCCTCATATCCAATCTAAACTTGTTTAAGTTTCAGAAACAGTTGGAAGTGTTTGCATTTTTGCAGAGTTGTTTGACTGTCAGTGATGAGTATTTCACTATATATGTGTGATGTTTGGGATTACCCTATACTTTGCAAGTGAGAAAATACAACTAAAGAAAGGATAGATAATCTTCATGTCAAGTACGACAGGCATTGTGAGTAGGAGAATCATCTCTCTCCATATTGCAGCAGTTGTGTCCACTTCAGGGTTAACAAGTATGCAACAGAGCTACAGATGTCACATTTCCAGGTTCTGAAACTTCTTGTGAGTTCGCTCCTGATGATTTGGGAGTAGTCTGATTATTGTTTTAAACGGCTTTTTTGGGGGGATCAAAACAAAAGAAACATTGGTGTAAAGTAGGAAGAAGTTATTGTTTTCTATCTTCTTAACTATCAAAACCATCAAGATTCTCTAAAATTTGGGTGTTGTCCAGCAGGAAAAACTGACATGTGTTTCACAGTTATGGCATGTGTTGCTTTGTGAACATGGAGGCTCTCAGTTTGGTAACCACTGTTGTGAGTTTCATTTAAAGACTGTGAGCTACTTCTAGGTAAGTTTTCATCTGAAGGAACGACATATCTGCTTATAGTTCCTGCTGCAACTAATCATTAATTCTTAAGCCCTGGGACCTCACTGGTAGGATGGCTCCCACACACTGAGGTTATTCACCCCTGCCACAGATTAACAAGATCGATATTTGAGGGGGATGCGTCAGAATATAGAGAGAAGTCTTTTGCAGTAAGCCATATGGTCCTCAGGTCTCCTCTGCAGTAAGTTTTTTTTAACAAAATATCTATGCTGATTTTCTATAGACTGCAGGATCAATCTTCTCACAAACCAGAAGGAAATCCCTTCTTGTCTTTCTTGAAAAAGCAATAATGATGGAATAAAATGTGACAAAAAATGTATTTTTATCCATTGCTGTTCTTGATTTGTACCAGATTTCTTGCAACTTCTGTGTTACTGATAGGGAAAATGAGATTTTGAAGCCCAGAATATTACTCATTCCAAGCCTTTACTTTGATTTCTGAAATAGGTAAATTTTGAGGAGAAGAAAGAAGAAAACTAGACTATGCTTAGAAATGCTTCTCTGTAATTACTTTCACACCAATCTATAGGCACCCTGAATGCAAGTAATTTGGCAGAACTGCCAGGTTAGGTAAAGAAACAATAAACAGCTTTTCTTCCATTAGGCCACACTCTTCCGGTTAATAAGAAAATTTGCAGGTAAAGTTAACAAACTGACGGTACAGGCAGAATTAAATCAACCTAGTGTTATTAGGAAGACCTAGGTATACATACTGTGAAACTGACAATATGGTGGGTTTTTTTGTGCTTTGCGTATAGAGATCTACTTATACCATTACCAGTAAGAAAATGTGATGGACATGGTGAGTCTGTTCCATGCCTTACAGAATCTGCTTGCCCATTAGGTGATAATTTTACTTAATTCTTTTTTAAATCAGGTACTTAAGTGCTGAATGTGCCACTCAAGAACACGATGTAAGCTTGCCACACCTTGCTGAGGACTGCAGGTTCAGGTTATTAATGCGTGTACAGCAAGTAGGTAGAAAAAACATGTATAGAAAGTTATCTAACCTGTCACATCTGACTCAGTTATTTCAAACCATATTTAAAGGTTACTTCTTGAAAGCTTTTATGAAATTTTGGACACATCTGTTGTCACTGATTGGTTCTGTGTAGTTTTATAGTCTGCAATTCTGCAAAAAGGTGAAAGTTGCTGTTCAATCTGATGAATGTGTACTTAGTAGAAAGTTCCAGAACAATGATGTGAAATGTTTCAGAAGTCACAGAAAGTGCAGAACAGTGGGCAGATGCCGTGTAGGCTTTTTACTACATCACTGAAAGACACAAACTGGGACCTCTTAAACGACCAGGTTACATCCCATAGTGAGATATAATCATAATATTAAAACTACCTTTGTATTTGCATAATCTAGCAGGAACTTCTAATATATAGTTTAGTGGTCAACTTTGATGTGTACTAAGTGGACCAAAACTTTTTTTTCCCTCCCAACATTTTTTTTTCTCTATGATAAACAGTGCCTCCTTTGGTTGAAACTAAATGTAGTTGTTTTTTCTCAGAGTCATTATTCAAAGATTCAAAGCTGTACCACTGCAGTTTTTCATACGTTGCTTACATAAAAGATGCTATAGGAAAATAATCCCAATACTTAAAGAAGGATGTTGAATTTCATTTTCTGTAGCAAATATATTAATTTCCTCTTGGAAAAGAAGATTTAGGATAGTTCTGTGTTTAGTCTTACAAGGCAATGCCAAAATCTAGTCTGGGAAAATAGCATTTACAAATGCTGCATCTGTGATAATTTCCTGATTGCTACCAACAAGAAGGAAAAAAAAAAAAAAAGGAATTGAAAACAGAGCAAAACAAACAAGGTAAAACTCAACCAAAAATAAATCATCAAGCTTCTAAATCTTACAGATAATGGTCTTGATTCCTTCATAGTTACTTAGGTGGTTAGATTCTGCAGAATTTGTTCAGGAATTCAAGGGAGAAAATCGGTATGAAAACTTAAGTTTTCTACCCAGATAAGTTTACTTTCTTTATCCATTAAAAGTTCCCTCAGTAATGGTATTGGATAAGAATCTGAATAGAACAAAATCCATTGAGGTAAACAACTTATATTAATTTATGCTGTGCGCTTAGTCTTTAATAGGCAACTTAATGGTAACAGGATATTATGTAATATTTCATTGTATTTTCTATCTCAAAAATGAGCGGAAACAGTATGTGGGCAAGTACCCAAGTTTGTGGGATCAACATCCTTGAAGGTATTAAAAACTTGTCTTGACAAGTCCCTGCACACCTTTCGCTAACCTGGTATTAGTTCAGATAGCAGGGGATGGACCAGATGATCTGTAAACTAATCCATACTATCTCCACCTGCATCTTTCCCTACCAAAAACATTGTAATGAGTTCAGTCAATATAGTATACACAATTGTGTAGTCTTTTCTTACCTGGACAGACAACACTGTATTGTATATTCTCCTGGAACAATAGTACCGCTGTCTGATATTTTTTGAAAAATTCCAGAGTCAAACATAAAAAGCTAATCAGGTCTGTCAAACTGAAATCAAGTATCAGGTACTGCTCATGGGTAGAAAGCAGTATTATATACAAGGCTGAATTGCTTACTGGAGGGTCATAGAAGTTACCTCAATTTAAAGCTCCTTGATTTTTTTTGATGGTTACAGCTGTTAACATATTGACTGCTGCTGAGATGGAAGCAAGATGTAAAAAGTGCAATTCTGACAGATTATATGATGAGTTACTGTAACTTCTTAATCTGTTTATTATTTTCCCCATATCTTTTGAACATCAAATTCACCAGAAAAGATAGTAATTGATTGAATTATTGCCTATCAACTTATTCATGTTGTCAAATCATCTTAAAGCAATAGTTAATTGCATTTAAAAGCCATTATGAGTATGTACAATGTTTTTATCCTAAAATGGGCTGGATGCTCCTCACTAGAGATGGTATCCCTCAGTGTGTGCAGGAGACCCACCAGCAAGAAAGTGAGATGTGCAGAGTTAGATTTATAAAATTATGTAGCAGGTGAGAGAAAGCTTTGTACCTTTTTCATTCTATGCATCTTTCTTCAAATCTCACTGCTCTTTCAGTGCTGCATCTTTCTGTCATGAGAGTTCAGGCACTGTTCACCTGCTATTTTACAGTATGAAATCCTCAATTCCAGTTATGGGTTTAATCTCCTTTAGAAAAGGAATTGTGGCCAAGGATGCTTATGTTCAATTCAGCTCGTTTATTTCACACTGAAAGAGAGAAGGTAAGGAGCTTTGATCTAAAAATGGATGATGGCTACTTTGAAGTATTGTCAGCCACTGTGAGCATGTTTTGACCTTAAATAGGTTAGATACACATCTTATTACTGATTTGGAAACAGGTAAATCTTCCCACAACAGTAATGAAAGCCAGAATACTGATTTTCACCAGTGTTACTGGAGCAAAAATTTCTACTTCATTGTTTTACAGCTTTTTCATGCTGGTGCGCACATTTATTAGTATTAAATTATATCAGAGGAGAAGGCCTCTTTGTCCTCTGCTCCATGTTACCTGAACAGGCAGTCTGAAAGTCTGGATGGTTTTATAGCAGGTACTTTTTGGAAAGCAGTGTCAGGGTTAATTCTGTACAGCCTGGCCTAGTATCTGCCAATTCTGAACAATATTAATGGTTGGTAATGTGAAATTTCTCAGTTATTGCTGCTAAAAAACCCTGGAAAACAACAAACTAGGGCTTTTTTTTATTTATTCTTTATTTAAAGGTCAATCACATTAACTTGCTGTCCCTGGGATTTTTTTTTTTTTTTTTTTTGCAGTTAAACCAAAGATTTTATCCCATCTTCATTTTCTTAATGTTTAGCACTATCAGATGATAAACCAAGTTAGCATAGATGTTCCAGAGAGATATGTTTAGTAACAAATTGCTATTCTGAGTAGTTTTCTATATGATTTGTGTAGATGCCAGTGTTTTCTGTTGCTGTGCATTTGTTTGCAACCTATTGGGAAAATCTGGCAGCAGGTGGTGTTTAATAAATGATGCTTATCTGCCAGACGCCGTCAGATTCTAGGCACAGCCTGTTTGGGAAAGGTGAGTTTTTTTAAGGAACTTTATGGTTTCTTATAATTTACCACTTTACCACATATTGTCCTTGCTGAATGTATGGGAACTGCTCTGGAGTGATGATGAGGAGAATCCCTTGTTATCATATATCACATATATATATTGTGATTTAAGGAATCATTTGTTTATGAACTGAAAATGGAGAGCAATTTCATGGATTCAGGTTCAGAACGTATGAGGGCTGTTAAGAGCATGCATCATGGTAGGAGAGAGCAAGTGCAAACACTGGCTTTTACAGATCCTCCTTTGAAGTGAGTCATTCTGTGTGGCCGGTGTCCTTTGGTTGGTCTTGGTGATTTCACTGGGCTTCAGCCTTTTCTCCCTTCCTGGAAGCAGAGGTGGTGCTGCATGTGTGACAAAGTGCCCTGCTGCTGTTGGGCAAGGAGAGCTAGGCCTGCCCAGCAGCATGCTTTCTGGGTGAGAAACACGAGGGAAATATGGTGGCTTTGAGCTGGCAGCTGACTCTGCCACTGCCCCAGATGCATGGTTAATGTTGGCCCTGGCAGCAAGGTAGTTGCTTTACCATCATTTAAAGGCAATTTTTTTTTTCTTTTTTCCACGCAACTACACCAATAATTCGTCTGTCCCTGGGTGTTTGAACACTCAATTACCATAAATTTGTGTAACCAGACAGCCAGGTTTCTGAGGCAATTTCAGACGTCCCTGATGAGATGTTCAGCTATCTGATAGGTGTGTGTAATTATCATTTTGGGCATTATTCCAGCTTGCATAGGTAGAACATTAGCTGTGCTTACACAAAGTGATTAAAAAAATAAATACTTTCCTCTTTTTCAAGTGTAATTGTATGTAACTTAAACACAAAAAATCAACCAACAACAAGAAAAGAAACTCTACCTGCCCTTCCGTCCACTCCCCCCTTCATTTACCAGTTAAGGTTTGCATTTAAATAGAATTCTATCATGCAGCTTAACACTTTTGGGAATTTTCTAATTATTTTTACTTGCACAACAGAAATCCAGTGCAAATGCAGTTGATTTGAGAGAAATAATTACTGTGCCAAAGATATTATGACAGCTGAGAGTGCAACGCAGTGTTCCAACTTCCATTAGAAAATACTGACCTTCTTGGCTGAGTAAAAGCATTTTAATTAAATACTTATAATTCATAATAATCAGTGAACCTACTAGCCATGAAATTTGATTCTCCCATCATGGACTGTTTGGTCAATTATGTATTTCAGACAAAAATGAATATGCATATGATTTCAAGCCTAATGTGTACTGGTTTCTAATACTACTGCAGCATTTCCGTGACTTAGGAAAGTGAAGCCTTAAATACTTTTTCAGAAAACTCTGCATGATTGACACAAATAAGTAGTTAGCATTGCTGTTCTTTATGTCAGCAGCCTGATGCTTCAGTGGAAACTTGGCTGGTTCCAATCTGTTGTCTTGATTAGCAACAGAAAAAGCAATGGCTTCTTCCTTGACTGGTTCCATCTCTTGTTGGTGGCTCTTACCGCCAAGGCAACTAAATGGGAAAATATCCTTAATGGAGTAAAAATATTTTCCGAGTGAAAATTATTTGCATAATTTTTTCTCCAATCTTCTTAGTAGCATTTTGGAAGCCATTAATAATGGACTTTCTGATCTGTTGCCAACAGTGGAACAGGTGATGAGGCTTTTCAGAGGCAGACTTGCAGTAAAAAAACACCCCAAAATCAAACATATACTTGTATGTTGCATAAAAATTTATTTATCTGTTAGAAGCTCAGGCTTGTTTTATGTAGGGAGATATGCCCTTTAGCTGCCTGCAGAATTATTACAAGATTGCTTCTATGTGAGCTCTTCTGTGGCAAAGTTAAACGGCAAATTTTTCACTGACTTATCTTCAGTTGTTGCTGTGCCTGAACATTTGAAAATGTTCAGGCACAAATGGGACACTCATAGGTTATCACAAATGGTTAGAGGAAAAGTGAGGCATGGACTACATGTATAATTGAGCAGCTTTGGGTCTAATTCTATTCCCATTGAAATGGCAAGAAAATAATTACAGTTTGCTTACACAAAGAAGAATCGTGGTCAGTAACTAAAACATGACACAAGGGAGGTGCAAAGGCATTTGAGTGCATTTTCTGCAGCCGTCTTTTATGCCAAGAGAGCAACTGAACTAAGGTCATAGTCAGTAATTTGATGTTACCTAACTTCAAGGATAAAACTCTAGAATTTTGTGTTGAGTATAAGGCAGGACTTTCTTAACTGAAACGGTGGTTTTGCACGCTTTTGTCTTGGAGAATGACTTGATTTCTCATTGGTTAATGAACCACCTGAAACTCTACAACTCTAGCACAAGAGGCTTTTTCCTTTGCCTTGATGAGTTTCTATTTTCTTCACCAGCTTCCAGGAGCTATTATTTACCTGCATGAGATACAGCACCATGTCCTCTGAAAACAATAAGCTCTTCATTCACTGCTGAATCTCATCACCCTTGGTTATCTATTAAAGTATCCAACTTCAGAAGCTGCAATAGTACAATTAAAGCCAGCTGTATCAGGAGCATAGCAAATAATACATTGAAACTTTGCTCAGTTTTCAGATCAGAAGTCGTGGTATAGATTAAATAGCTATTTCTCTCCAAAACTCACTTTCTCCTTATATAGTGTTATGTTCTACTGTCTTTCATTTTAAGATTTCTAGACTCCTTTAAAGACGAATGATTTTCTTCTTTTAAAAACAAACATGGGAGAAATTGCTTTTTTCTACTTTCTTCAGCATTTTTTTTTTATTTCACTTTCAGCTCTACTTCTAGTCAGACATCAGATACTAGATTTGTTCTTTGCATCCAATTTATTGAAATTGCATCTAGAAAGCTGAAATTTTAGCAAGTTTTGAGCAGCTGGAATAGTGAGCTAAAAGGAAATAATTATAAAATGATTATTGCAATTGTCTCCTGCAGACTGTCCTGTTGAACATACATAAGATGGAGTCTGAAGAAAATTTCTGGTGACATGATCAGATCGTGATGATAAATCTCTTTTAATGCAACTTTCCTTACTGCATTTATTTCACATGTTCAAATTGTGTTAATATTTGAATTATTTTTTTTTTTTTTAAACTCCCATCAAAAAGTTTTTAATCCATACCAAAAATATCTTAAATTCTACCATGTAAAATAGTAGTACTACTGCCTGGGAGTTAGAGAACCATAAATTCTAAGAGTAGCAGGAGAATAAAAGCATCAAAATAATACAATAATATAATGATATAACAATACTACTAAAAACTAACTAGTAGCAATTACTAACCGTAGTGGGAAAATGTAGGCTGAGTATAAAGAAAAATTTGTTGAGGGGAAAGTTCCTGGAATGACTTCCTAAGAAATGAAAATACCTGTTCTTTAAACCATTTAGTAAGGCTTCCTTAAGATTAATTTAAATTATAATAGTAAATGCTGACATCCACAAGGAAATTTTTTCATGCATCTTCCAGTGCATTCTATTAATTTTATTAATTAAGAATTAAAAATGAGTATAAAAGTATATTGTATACAAAGAACATGAGGAGAGAGCAGAAAAGCATAAAGATAAAATAAAAATTTTCTGCCTGTTAAGTTCCTGGAGATTAATGCTGCTTCTATGAAAGAATATATGATGACACAAAATAGAATACAATCATGTTATCCTTTTTGATATACAATTTTAAAGGTAAAACAAAGCTAGTCTAAATGTCTGTCTGGAATATTATAATTTGACTTTAAACTCCAATGTTACGAAGAGTACCTTCCTTGGCTTGATGTGATAAATTCTCTCTGTACTTTCACTTCAGACATCATGCTGATAAGTAAGCTGTTAAAAGAAATGGCTTCAAATTTTTGCATTTTAAAGGATTGTATGAAGTTTTGTTTCTGAACACTGAGTATGTTCGTAAAGAGAACCGGTATTTGATCAATAAAACATTTAGTGAATACACTTTAAACTGAAGCTATACTGTTGCTGGAAAAGGAATGCATTTGGAGCCTAATTAATAATTAATATTAGCTAAAATTAATAAATATTTCAACAGTGATAATGCGGCCAGATGTATAGAAAAACAGGAATTTCCCATTTTAAAGTCTGCCTACAATCAGTCAGTTGTGATTGCTGGACTTTCAGTTGTGAATTCAATTTGCCATATGGCATGGGAATAAGAGAGGTGGGTTTACTACAGGAAAGACAATATTGATATGCAGACTAAAATGGAATATTAGATTTCCTTCCTAGATCACTGTAAAGAGTGTGTTGACTTATTGACTTGTTGCAGCAGGCAAATGTATATACTTTTAATGTGGGCTTCATTCTTTCAAGCCCTGACTTGAAATCTACTGACACTGTTAGAAAGACCATTAATGCTTTTTGGTTTTGTTGTTATTGGGTGGGTTGTTTGTTCCTATTTTATTTCTGAGCTATGTCTTCACAAGCTGACACAAAGAATCTAACCATAACTGGTCTGTTATGAAAGTCATCTTTTCAGGGTTTATTTAAACCCCTTTTTTCTAATTTTTTTTTTTCAGTAAGGAAAGATGAAAGGCACGAAAAATATCAAAAGACAGATTTTGTTCCAGTGGGACAAATACATTGATACACAGTCCATCATATGTGGTCATGCTTTTTGTAATGGAGACTAAAGTTTAACTCTACTTAATCACACTGCACAGAGAAACTTAAATTTTAAAACACCCAAACCCTGTATGCACTGTTAATATGAATCAGAGTAGCTTCACTGATAAACCATTCTTTTCCTGTTTTTTGAATATATGATGATTCTGAACTATACAGAGGTGAAAATCACTAGAAGCTCTGAGAAGCAATTACAAATGAATGGACATGTCTGGACATGCCGTATCTTTCGGCTTGGCAGTGTGGTAAGTTTTGTGATGAGCCTTATGCTCATCAGCCTTCTGGTAGATCAGCATGAGCTGTGCCAGACAAACCCAATGTGATGGATGAGTTCAGTTTTGGCTGGATCAGACTGTCTGTCTGAACAGGTCCATCTGCAGTATTCCCCTAAAAATTAATTTCCAGTTCTACACTTGATTTTTTTAGCATGGAAGTTGACTGTGGTATAAACCAGCAGTAAGCAGAAGACCTTATGGCTGGCAGGTTCTTGTTCAGAGGAGTAGCCTCTGGTGCACTGTTTTCCAGTGTAAAAATTTTGTGTATCTCTTTCTGCAGTCTAAAGCTCTGCATATCAAGATTAAGCCTGCAGACAATCATAATATTCTTAGTTGTACTCCAAAGATAATAGATTGAAAACCATTTTTTCAAATGTACTCAAACTTGCGAATCCTTACGTGTAGAGGGAGACATTCTAAGCTGAAATGTACTAGATCTTCTCCCTTTGAAACAAGGAATTCTGTTGCAGTATTTATTATACAATATTTGACTTTATAAAAAGAGCTAAAACAGCTTTTAGGTTTATAAATACGTCAACATAAAAATGTGCTGGTAGTTGCAAAGTTTCTGTATTAGCAAGCAAATACATTTGATTGAGTGAACATCTGGTAAAATGTTTATTACCAGTAAAAACTGAATTTTGGATTTTTCATGTGCCAAGTAAAATGTGAGTAAGAGTTATAGCTGCATAAATTGAGTGGGCAGCAGTTGGACCACATACCTTTCAAGCCTACTCCTATCACTCTAAATAAATATTGTTATTCTTAAAGCCATTTTGCATTTCTGATCTACTCCATCTACAGTCAGTTTTGTTTTACCACACCTTAAAATGCCTATAAAGAATGATGTGACTTTGTGTAGTTGCATCTGTGCAAGGGCTAGATGACCTAAGTTTTGGTAGGTTTAACACAAAAATAATTAAGCCTTGTGTTTTGTGCATAAAGCATGATTTGAGTCAGTTCCATTGTCATATAGGTGGGGCATCAGCTTCATGGCTGATGTGGTTAAATGACTTACAGATAAAAAGTGCAGTTTGGCCTTGGAGCACCTCTAGTGCTGTGGCTCTTGTCGCCTTGGACGCTAATAATAACAAATGCAATAATGAATTTCAAAAAATGCCAAAGAAAAAAAAAAACCAACATCATATCTTTAAAAGAGTTGCTGTGACTTCAGTTCATTGAGAATGTAGAAGCAACATGATTGCTCTTTCAAACATCATTGCATCAATGGCTGTGTACATCACAGTTGTCTTTCTGTCATAACCTATAAAGCATGTGTAGCCATTTCAAGTAAACTTCAGCATTCATTTTAAGATATCAGCATATCAGAAAGGCAAAATATTTAAAACAGGGAATATCACAATGTGCTGGTTTAATATATCTAAAAATTTAACCTGGAACCCATATTTATCCTCTTTCCCTTTTTATTTACTGTTTTTTTTTTTTAACAATAAGGTAAGGTATTATTTTGTTCTTATAAAAAAAAAAATATTAAAGCATTTGTATTTGTTCTGCATTGTATTATACATTGATATCTGTGGGAAAGTGGGAAGGCTCAATATCACTGCTACTTTACCTCTGTCTTTTATCACAATTTTGAAGTGTGATTGCCAGAAGTGAAAACTAACAGCAAGAACTATTCTAATGCAGGCAATGCAGTATCAACTATTTCGTTCATAATTATCCATATATATCACTATCACTATGTCTAAGTTTCATATACTCATGGAATGAGTAATTAAGTGGTAGTTATTTTATTTATTAACTCCATCTCTTTCTCCCTGGTATTAAATATTGAAGCTACAAGTCCTTTCTGAGACTAATAAAATGACGAGTATAGGAGAGTTTTTCTTTCATAAACAAAAACACTGCACTAAATATGAATTCATCAGCATACTGTTGAGTATATTCATAAATTAAGGAACCTTGTAGGAAAAGTATTTTGTGCTTACTGTGCTTCATGAACATCCTATACCAAACACTTTTTAAAAGTTGTTATGAAATTGCTGGAAATAGTTGCTTATGGGCTGCTGAGCTTAGCTCTCATTCAAAGTGAAAGATACTGTGGGCAAGTAAAAAGAGAGCTGAAGAAAAGACATGAATTATTTCTTTAAAAATACAAAAGAAGCGATGAATAGATGCATTTTATCTCTCACCGCTAAAAATGCAATTCTTGTTCTCCTATTATGAGTGTTACAAGTCTGTAATTTTTGTTGTTTTTCTTTAAGTGGAGGATGATGATAGAGTATCTTTCATTGGTATTTCTGGTGTAATTTTATTGTAAATGTTCAAAATTAGTTTGTCTGCTAGGATTGAATCTGGGGCTGAACCTAGATGAAAATCGTGTAGAATATGAAGCCATGTTGCCTGTATTTTGAAGCATGTTGCTTGCTGTGAACCAAAGTGATTTGTATGGTCAATGCATTACATCATGATGCATGGGGATTCACACACTGCATATTGGCTAGGGGCCATTTCAGTTGTCAGTCTGGCCAGTCAGCTGTCAAGATACTTTCAGTCCACTCACTCCTGGTTTTAAGGAAGGGGGCAAGAGAGAAACTTCCTCTCTCCTACAGAGATGGCAAAGAGCTATTCCAGGTTATGGTGTTCCTTCAGAACACAAATGTATTGAAGGACTATGCCACTGAATAACCTAATGTACATCTTGATCATCAACAATTGCAGGATACATACATTAATTCAAATGTATACTACAAATAAATCTATAGTAAGATCAAGTAAGATCCAACTGAATTTTAAGGGCTGTACTGTGTTATTTCTCAGATACTCGTGTTGCTCCTTGTTGTCTATAGTTAGGAACATCTCTTTTGTTTTCTCTCCTTTTATTCTATCAACATTTTAAGCTCCTGGTTTAAAGTAATTTTTAGCCTATCCACTCATGTCCACCACAGCACGCTAACTCACTTCACATTTTCCTCCATTTATTTCAGTCTTCTCACTGTGTCAGTCTAGTTCATATTATCACTGAATTTGGTTAAATGTAAGAAAACATCCTTTGTTACAAACTCTGTTTTGTCTCTTCTTCTTGCCTAGCAAGCATATGACCAGGTTATTCTGGGAGCTGCAATATGTCTAAATAACAATACCTCCCATTGCAGTACAGTATGATGAAACTTGTGAAATTCTGCAAACACTGTTAGGAATCTTTAAAACCCATATTGGTGGTTTGGTTTTTTTTGATTTGTTTTTTTGTTTTGGTTTTGGTTTTCTTAATTGTATGCAATATTTGTAATAAATGAAACGCATCAGATTAGTGTGCATTAAAAGTAAAATTTGCTTTTGGGCAGCATTGCTCAAATTATGTAATAAATCACACCCCCAAGGTGCAGTAAAGCACATTTAATCAAATTGCTGCTATTTTTCTATCACTTCAAATTAGAATTAAAGCAAACTTTCTAATGACATCCCTATGTATTTTAGAATCCTGTATCCATTGGAAAGATTTAATTTCTCTCTTTCCTGCTAAGCAATGCTATAAAGAGATCCTCTAGAAATAGAGCTATAAACCGCAGACTTTGTGACAGGAGGGACTTCATAACTCACCTGAAAACTCAAGCCTCAGAAGTTAGTCTTTCAGCTCAGTGGCGAATGGCGGCTAACAACCTGGAAGACTCCATCTACCATCAAGGTGCACACCTCTCAGTCTCCTTCTTTGAAAGGATGTGGACTTTGTTTATGTATGGTGTCTTGTGTTTCAAACACATCATACAGTGTGATTTATCTTCTATGAATGCTACTTTAAGTTTTGTTTGGCTGAAAAATAAGATTCAGTTGAATAGCTGAAAAGTGGCAAACTATTGATTGCTGTTGCTTTCAGTAAATATTTATGGTATAGACAGAATTGAACATTTTATATGGTTGAAATAATAAAAATGTCAAAGTGATGGAGGTAAAGAGGTCTGAGATTCTTAAGTAAAGGATCTCTAAAAGTGGGTATTTTCTAGTACTTTCAACAACTTACCTTAAATGTGTCTAGTGTTCCTTGATGCTAATCCTATGCAACTGCAAAAAAAAAAAAAAAAAAAAAAATTGACTTTCTGTATCGATGTGCCTATTTTTGCCCAAGCTACAGAGAAGGACATCATTTTTTAATGATTTGGTCTTGAACTTCTACGACTCTTGATGAGCACAAATGAAAGAACCAGTCTGGAGGTAGTCTGAATGAGCAGGGGAAATAGTACCACTGCCTTGGCTAGACTGTCTTGTTTCTTCACTGTATGAATTATACATTGGATTACCATCACAGTAATTAGAACAGGATCCAGCTATTAGTGTATGACCTGTAGTAAGAGGGTTGTTTCTCGAAGTGCTTGATCTCTGTATAATGGTAAAAGAGGAGATTTATAATATAATTATAGAGGAAGGTTGACAGAGCTGAAACCTTTAACAGTACTGGAAGTGCTCATGTATCAAGAGAATGTTGTGCTTGTTACTGTCAGAAGAACAAATGAAAAGGGTTAAAGAGAAAGATGCATGAGGAGCTACTGCCTGATATTTAAGGCTATATTAAGGCAGCTTTTTGCAGTATTTTCCAACACATTGATGGAAAGCAGCTGAGGTTCTGTAGCTTTTAAAATTTTGGATACTTTACTTGTAAGCCTTTTGGGAAATTGTTGTGGTCCTGAGGAGTGATTTGAAATTCAAGCTCCAAGAGATATGTAGATACTAGCAAAGATACAGGCTGTCTACAGGACACTCTGTAAGACCAGGCATTTTTCTCTGCAAAAGTGCTGTAACACAGTAGGCTGGATTCTCTTAACTTGTCACTATAGTCAAACAGCTTCAGTGGTTCTGGTTCTGATGGTTCATATGGTGCTTTCATAAAAGAAAGAGTGTTTTATGCATAGCTTCTCCTGCTTTTTATTTCATTTAGTTTTGACACGCATGCACATTTAATATAGAAGCTTGACTTTTTTGAAGCTTCTGAGTTGATTGGAGAAGGCAACATGACAAGCTAAGGAAGTTGGGGCTGTTCAGCCTAGAGAAGAGATGACTGTGAGGTGACTTCATAGCAGCCATCCAGTGTCTGAAGGAGGCCTTCAAGGATGCTGGGGAGGGATTTTTTATCAGGTACTGTAGCTATAGAACAAGGAGTAAAGGGTTAAAACTTGAACAAGTGTTAAAGGGTTAAAACTTGAACAAGGGAAGTTCAGGTTAGGTATAAGGAAGAAGTTCTTTATTGTGAGGGTGGTGAGGCACTGGAACAGATTGCCCAAGGAAGTGCTCCATTCCTGGCAGTGTTCAAGGCCAGGTTGGACAGAGCCATGGGTGACATGGTTCAGTGTGAGGCATCTCTGCCCATGTCAGGGAGGTTGGAACTAGATTATCTTAAGGTCCTTTCCAACCCTAACCATTCTGTGATCCTTTCAGAAAGAATAAAATCTTAAATAAAATGTTGTGGGTTGTTTTCCCACTTCTCCTTTATGCTAGTAAATAAGATGAAGTTATAATTTCAAATTTGGCATAGATTGGATTTACTCTCTGGTTTTAAGCAGATCTAAGTCACATTGTCAGCATGCTCCTTTGTAATATCAGCCTTTAAAAAAATAAAAATCTTTATAGCTTTGTTGTATCCAGAGAAAGGCAGAGATAAGGGTGAGCCATTTCTTGTTTAGATTGAATTTAAAAATCATAAGAGAATATTTGATTCACAGGAATCAATAAACTATGAATGTAAAATTGTCAGGTGATAGCAACTGTGTGATGCAAAGGATTAGTGACTTCTTTTATTATCAGGGCCTGAGTTCAAGCTTAGATACAACAATTCAGAAAAAAATAATATGCTGCATTGACTTCAGTAGTATCAAACAAAAAGAGCTGGGAAATACTAAGCACTGCTCTAATCTCTTGCTTTTTGCTCAGATCAGCTATGGATTCTCAGTGTAGTATGTTGTTGATCATTCTTTATCATCAAGATAAACCTTTGCCACAGCAAGAAAAGAATAATTTTAGTGAATTCATGTTTTAATGTGTTCATAAGGTAGCAGTCCTCCTGTTAGGTGCAGTTGCAGGCAGGTTCTCAGCAGATGTGTCGATGAAGCAAATAGGAGCTGAGCACTCTCTTACTGGGAAGGGTGTTGTGGCTAATTGCAGTTCATTAGGGAAAAAGACCGAGCAACACTTTTCTCCTTAATTTTTGACAGTGTTAGTTGCTATGGAAACCTTCCTAGGAATTACCTATTTTAACGTTTATCTATATAAGCTGAAAATTCTCTATTATTTTTCTAACAGTATCTAAATTTTCCATGGGATAAGCAAACTACAAATGGATTCGGTAGTCTATCCATCCAGCCTTCTGAAAATGCATGAAGTAGATTCAGTGTGATGCATACATTTGAATATGCCTCTTTGCTTCTCTAGAAACATTCAGGCAAGAGCAGGGCATGGCCTTGATATTCTGACTCTGCTCAGAGTTTTAGTTACACCTCTGAAAAAGCTATGAATTACCATGTGAAGAATCAGTTAATGCCTCAAATAATTAGCTTTGATGAATTATGGGAGTTGGGCACTCCTAAGTAATTACTTTGTTTCACTTGAGAGTTTTTTTCATTTCAGCAGCAAGTTATCAATTAACATGCATGCTTTGTAAATATGCTTATAAACACTTTGGAAATGAATACAATCAGAAGTTAGCTAAAGAGGAGTACATGGGTTGCACCAATTGCCACAGTCATCTGGGCAAAGAAAAAGATTACCTTATAGTGATATTAATTTCAGTGTGAGCAGTAGTAGTAATTTAATAAGTGGGTATTTAAATAAAATATGATTTATCAGTAGAACATGAAGGATCTCCACAGCTTACCAAACCCATTTGAGGCAATACTGCATGCTTAGTTCAGTTCCACAGAATGAGTCTTAGGTATTCATGTGTAGAAGTAAGCTTTGAAGAGGTGAGCCAAAAAATACTTTAGAAGTGAAGCACCAATTTCAAAATTTCATCAAGACAGCAATGAAACATTATGTACCTGTGGGCAGGAGGAAATTCTTGTGTGCAAGACAAGCTTCATACTACCAGTCTTGATGAACAAGCACAGACCTTTATTATCAAGTTGTAATAAATGACTGATTATTGGTGGCTTCAAGAAAAGTATCTCTTCACTCAAGGTGTTGTGTGATACCCTCTGCAATGTCTGGCATAGTACAATGCTCATGAAGTTGCATCTCTTTTAAAGCAATCTGAGTGTTTAGTCAAAACTTCTAAGGCAGTACCTGCCACCTTACAAGTCTTGACAAAACATGCTTAGTCAGGATAAACACAATTCATGTCTGGTGGAGTTTTTTTTAAACAACATGATAGTTCCTAGTTCATTATTCTGGAGACTTACTTACAATAGGAATAGTAAAGCAGTAAAACTGCAGTAGTGTTGACACCAGCATAAAAGATTAATGCTTAATGCAGCACAATGATGGAAAGCACAAAATTGTGTTCCAAATCACCTGATCTGAAAGATATTTTTAAGGGAAAAATGGATTCAGAGACCTGAATTTTGTCTGCACTACCCGTCATGCACTGTACAAGGTAACATAGAATATTAAATTTATGCTATAACAACCTAATTCTAAACCAGATCATTGCACTGAGTACAATTTACTGTATTAAAAGAAAAAGAGCAAAACCTTCTCAAATAGGGCTGATGTGAGAGATTATATTACCTTTTTTTCTGAATATTTGAATAACTTTTCAGAGGTTTGAAAACCTATTGAAAGCTGTTTTCATGTTCAAAAGCTCTATCAACTGGAATAATAGAATTATCGAGTAAATTGTACTTTTCCTGAGATTTATGACATTTCTGTCATATGAAATCTATTTGCCTTTTCTCTGCACCTGAAAGTTAAATGTGTGTTCTCTTTTTGTTGTTGTTTCATTTTCTTGTATTTATTTAACAAAAAAAAAAAATATAGCTAGCTATGAGCTCTGGAGGAAATAGCTGTTTTACCAGTTTAACAGTTTTGTGTTCTTTTTTGTTTCTTAAATTGATTCTATTATTCTGATTAGCTAGTACCTTATAAAGATGGAATTAAAAGTAGACTCTCCTAGGCTGTTTTACACATTTCCATTATTCCATGTAAACAATGAGATAACAGGCTCCTACTTCAGGAGTTCATGTGATTTAACCTGCTAATAGACTTATCCTTCAAACTTACTTCCCTGAAATGCTTGGCACAATAAGAAAATGTAAGGACTGCTTAGAAACTAGAGTTGTTCCCTGAATCTATAAAGAATCATTATAATTCCTTATATAATGGGAAAATGCATGTTCAGTCCCTGTGAAACCATTTTCGTGCTGTTAGTTTACTTTTTCTGATGGATTGCATGGCTGCTGTTCTAGCACACAGTGTCCTAAGGTGGGGTGCAACAGTCAGTTGGGGGCCTTTGCCTGCAGTGGGGGGAGACAACATTGCTGCCTGTGGTGTCACTGCGTGCCCGCTCTGCAGATTCTCTGTCAGAGAAGACTGTTAGAAGTCTGCCAACAGTTTTGATATTAGAAAAATTGTAAAAAGATCAGTATAATTCCATTTTTTTGATTCCAGATAAGTGTAAAAATTCAAACTTTTTTTTCATAAGTAACCATTCTTCTATCTTTATCCGCTTTTAAGATTTTGATAGGCTTGTTATTTCTTCTTTTGCAGTTTGCATTTTGTATGAACTGTTTCAACCACCATGAACTTACATAACATTTTTAATCTTTTTTTTTTCAGATGAAGGAATTCAAAAGTAATTCCTGGTTTTATTTAGGCTCTACCTTTTAATAAATATTGGCTCTTACATTCTCCAGGAATTTAGACTATAAACCTGAGTATTTTAAGGAAAATTATTTGTGCCCTGTTTAACAGTTAACAGTATGCTGATTCTACTCATGAAGGCTTTTATTTGGAGAAGAAACAGAACTTGATAACACCTGCTTATGAGTAATTGCTATCCATGCAGACTTCGTCTGATGCTTGTGACTGGTAACTGGAGATCAAAGTCTGTTTTTAGTCTTGACACATACAAGAATCTTCATCTTCCTGGCTTGGTTTGTGAGTGTCTTGCACAGGAAGCATGAGTGAAGTAGCTAATTAGTAAGAATGGTATCTAATTTGAAAACAAATCACAGTTTTTGGAAAAAGTTTGTTCCTGAAAATGGGCAGGAGGAAGGTTTCAGCAGCTTGGTGTATCAGCCTGTTTTTGGAAAAAAATGTTAGAAAATAAGAGAAAAGCTGATGAGTAGCCTTCATGTGTGTTCACTTTGTCCTTTTATTCACAAATAAGAATGGCTGAATCTTAGAGTCATAGAATTGTTAGGGTTGGAAAGGACCTCAAGATCATCTAGTTCCAACCTCCCTGCCATGGGCAGGGACACCTCCCATTAAGACCATGCCAACCAAGGCTATGTCCAACCCGACCTTGAACACCGTTGGCGATGGAGCATTCACAACTTCCCTGGGAAACCCATTTCAGTGCCTCACCACCCTTACAGGAAAGAATTTCTTCCTCAG